>JAODKM010000002.1:22820507-22835028 GCA_026780845.1 Petrocephalus sullivani | reverse complement strand
TATTAGTTAAGTTCTCCCCAAGCGAGCTTGATGGGCCGAATGGCCTCCTCTAGTTTGTATAGTTCTTATGTTCTTATGTTCTTATGATGTTCTTACTGTGTCCGGATTTGTACACTTATTCAAGAATCAATATGTTCTACCTGAGTGCCTGCTGAGTTTAAACATGATTCTGTAAATGAAAACATTTATGCATTGTTTCTACAACAGGCTAAGTATTCCTCCAGTGGAACAAAGGGATTATGTAAAATCTCAACATTTATTACATATATGTAACTTTAATTGTAATAAATTGTAATAATTATGACAGGTATTATTTGCTAACATACAGTCATGAAAAAGCAACCGCATACTCGATAAACTGTTGCAAAACATACAGCAGATATGACTGGTACTAAGATAGAGCTAGGATGAGCAGAACGTTCTGGTCCTGCTCCTTATTGGGCTTTTAAATTGGCTATTGGCTGAATAAATCTGCAGGATATCAAGTCAAGTCAACTGAAAACTATCACTGAAATTCCTAACAACATGCATGTTGCTGTAATTCAAATTATCATATTATCTTATATCCATACATGCAACTTCTTGGGGGTCTAGGTGACTCCCTACACTTGCTTTATGGGGATTCTGCCTCTAGTTTATGCTATCTGAGATAAGGATCCAGCACCCATGACCCGGCTCAGTATAAGGGGTTAAAAGATGGATGGATGCATGGGTATTTCCTGCATTTTCCTGGCAAAGTATAATTTTGGGACAATGAGGATAAAAAAGACTACTTTAATGGAACAGGTTGGTATATTCATGAGAAGAGTGTTATTCTCGCACTTCATCTGGAAATATAGGTATGAGGGTAATTTAATAGGAAAAAAGTCACCATTTTTATTATTATTTTAGTGGAAGCATACAGTATGTTGGCTTTTGACAAATAGCCAAAAGAACAGCGAGGAATTAATGAAAATGTGCTTTCATTGATGCTTTTTGCATTTTCCAGTGTCACTACATTGTCTGTATATTTGAAGAACTTGACAAGAATTGGACTGTCTGTTGCCCTTGGTACCAGGATTTCCGGATCAATGTGCACGCTCCATCTCTATTTTCCGTCAATTTACAGCTTATTCACAGTCATTTTATGTATGTTTTCCTCTGATTCAGGCCATTTTTCATGAACTGTTTCATGAATGCCATCAATAACAATATTATTCTGTCTGGACTCCTTCAAGTAATCAAATTTCTCTGTTATGGACAAAATGCTTCACTTATTTTAGCTTTTAACACAGGCATCTTTCAGGTCATTCATTTATTCTGTATAAAGGGTAGGACCCCACAGATTCTCTGGTTAACTTGAGTATTATTACATGCTGTGTATTATTACATGCATTAACTAATATATTTTGTTGTTCCAGTGATGGAAATGTCATTCCAGGATTTGTTTGATTAATTACTCCTGAAGAGCTCTTAATGGGAAAAAAGTTATAAAAGAATGCCAGACAAGATTAGGAAAAGTTAATTTAGTTAGGGAACTTAACAATATCAACAACAGCCCTGTTCTTGATAAGCTGTGTAGAGGAATTGATGTTTAATACATAGCAGTATTAGTAATGCCTAGAACCGTGCTAGAAATCTATAAGTACTGGAGTTGTTCTTGTGCATAGATTTTGGAACAACAATTAGTTTGTTCTGTACCATTTTTATGCAAATTATGTAATCACAGGCTAGCAAGCAAAAGCAAAATTATATAGTTATTTAAATATTAAATAAACAGGGGTGGCATGTTGGTCCAGTGGTTAGCCACACCCCTCTAGGACCAGGATTCAGGTCTCCGCCCAGGTTCCACGTGTATGGAGTTTGCATGTTCTCCCTGTGTCGTCGTGGGGTTTCCTCCAGGTGCTCCGGTTTCCCCGCACAGTCCAAAGAACATGCTGAGACTAATTGGAGTTACCAAATTGCCCGTAGGTGTGCATATGTGAGTGACTAGTGTGTGAATGTGCCCTGTGATGGGCTGCCCCCCCATCCTGGGTTATTCCCTGCCTTTTGCCTGTAGCTTCTTGGATAGGCTCCTGTGACTTGGAAGGATAAGCGGTTTCAGAATCTGAATGGATGGATGGATGGATGGATGGATGGATGGATTAAATAAATAAAAACTCATCACATACATTTTTAGGGTAATGAACCTCCTTTATATTGTGTTAATGCAGTCAAGCATTGAGTTTTGAAGAGACAGTTTTATAGTCAAAAAGCTAGGTGGCTTGAGAGTCAGATTGGACACTTTGAGCTTGGACAGGATTTGTAAACTACCGTTTCAATCAAGAGTACCTGGACTTCACTTAAGTGCAGAGTTCTCGCTTTATGTCAGTTGGTCAGTGCCCTATAATCATGCATGTGCCACTAATGTTAACCCTTACATAAACAACCCCCTATGCTTTGTGACACACATATTTATAAAAGGACGGTTTGCAAATTTGGGAATGAATTTGTATATTTATGATCAGACAAATAAATAGATAGATATGGACCCTAACTTGGCTAGCTCTCGGCTTGAGCTGTAGACTTTTGGCACACCAGCACTGACCTCCAACCTCTCAAGTAGCACTGACCTCCAACCTCTCAAGTAGCACTGAACTACAACAACCACCTAGTCCATGTCAGAAAGGACACTTTGAGCTACTTCAAGTTTTACAAACTTTGCGGCTAAATATTTCAGTTCGTCTTGTGCTTTGACTGGTTTGCTGATTGAAAGACTCAGCCAGCTGTTTCACATTACTGCACACATGGTTTCAGTGACAAAGAAGCCTCTGATACACAGTGAAGGCTTTTTGCCTCCGCAGAGTTAATGCTTATACGGTGATCACTACATTTTGTACCTAAGACGTAATTTTCTCGTTCAGAAAAAAACTTTTATCTGTTACCAATGATTAAAAATTTTTGCTTAGATACGCCTATGAACTAAGCCACTGTTGTGATTCGAAAATACTAGTGGTGCATAGATGTGGAAATTTTGACAAGTACCAATACGCAATATATTTATCTAATATTGCCAACAGCAATAAGCGGATAATTCCCGAGTCACTTGTTGAGTATGTGAGTTTGCAGGCAGTTACAATTGCCGAGCTTGCCGATGCAGAGCAGCAGAATGATATTGCATAGTATTTCATTCTGTGGAAAGCGAGAGATCGATCTCTGGGCCAGACATAATGATGAGTCATAAGCCTGTCGTAGCCAGAACTTTCAAACCACTTACAAGTAGTGGATGAGCCAACAAAATCCCTCTTCCTCCACTACAGAAAATGGCTGATCATCCAAAGCAATCATCCCTATGCTGATATCTTAAGTTTTAATGAATGCTGGTAGATACCGATACATTACAAGACGTTAAGCCAGTTGTTTGTTTGAACTTGCCAGTTGCAAAACCCAGTGCTCAGTCTTTAGGTACAAACGTGACAAATATGTAAGCCAAATTAGTAATAATATTGGTATAAGCAGGATAATGTACTCCAGAACCATGTATTCAATTTGTTTATGAGCATGGCTGCATTGGCAAAATATTCAGCCATTATTTTATTAATTTAGCTTTATGTACATCTTGGGATTCAGCTGAATTATGGGTAAAACTTGAGTTATTTTTTTGTTTATGGATTATTAAAACTGGCCGTGCTTACCATCCCATTTAGGCAGGTTATGTAAATACATTATGGTATTAGATTACTGATATAGAAATAATTATGGAAAATAATTGCAAATCTAAGCCTAGAGCACATAAAAATAAAAGAGCATTTAAATACAAGTGTATTCCCTAATATTGCTTTCTTGTTTATGCTTCACTTCCATCTCCAGTAGTAGGCCACAGAGAAATGTGAGATCGTGAAGAACAAATGATGAATGAATGAAGGAAAGAAGGAAGGATATACACACTTAATAAGGAAATAAACAAATAAAATATCATGAGGATTATAATCATCCCCTGGGACTCTTCAGCAGTAAATGAACACTCTACTCTGCCGATTTTGCATGGTATGATTTTGCAAAAAATTCAAAACACTTAATATGCAGCAATTAATACCCTTTAAAATACATAATGCAGTATTATAATAATGGTTGCAAAATAATACATATGCTATAGACTTAAAATCATTTGTATATATTGTACTAATCGTTATTGATGAATTGCAGGTCTGTCATATTTCAAAGAGAGATATATGCACTTAGAAGCCCTCTAAATGAATTATTTTTAATTATTATTATATTACATTCTATTATTATATTATTATGAAAAATAATAGAATAAAAGATAAAAATTGAAATGAATACCTAAAAAGTTCCAGTACATGTTACCAGCATGTAAGGAGATTTATAAATCCCAAAGATAGTTGTTGTGGTCATTAAAACAGTTTCTTTATTGTCTGACAGTGAAAAACAATGATTTTAAAAATAAATTGTGTAACACAGGCAGAGACCAAACACATTTTCTGGCAAAATCCAGTGTGTTAGGAGTACGAGAAATATCTTTCTGTGTAAGACCTGATGTGTTGAACAAGAGTATCTGCTTTATGTTTGTGTTGGACTGCTGAACAATAGCAGGATGAAGGCTTTGACAGAAGAACATGCACTGACCTTCAATTAGACTGTGGGATGACACTTCTAAGGGGTGAAAAGTAAAGAAGGTGAAAAAAGAAAAAAAATCAATAGCTAATTTTCTCCTCTTTTGTACTGGGATTTTGATGTTTGCAAAGATAAAAGCCGACACGCCATTGGAATTGAGTATTCTAACAACTTAAATTACTTTAATATTGACGTTTTATTAAAATCATCGTACATTGTTGATTTTGCTTTGTTTGTAATTTGGATTTAATAGTGATATTTTTGTACATTGATTTATTTATGATGTTATGAGCAGAATTTGAGAGGATGAAAAATACATGTAACGCAAATGTTCTCCTGGACCCTAAGAGTACTGTGCAGATGGTCATGAAAAAGGAAATGGGAGTGGATTCTCTGATGAAATACATTTACATTTTCATTACATTTATATTTGGTTAGTTGATGTTCTGTACAAAGCATTTAACATTTTTATTCATTTATAGCTTACTCATTGCTGCTGGTTTCTCCTGTGCTGCATACCAGCAGATATAGGCTGTGTAGCTCATCGCTCCCTTAATCAGTATGCTGTCTAATGCTCCCCTAAGCCAATGGCTGCCCTTTCAGCAGTGTCCTCAATGACAGTCCTTTCCATGTGACAATGCTGAGATATTATAGTTGGGTAGGTGAAAAATGCTGACGGATGCTTTTAAGGCAAACTGTTTGGTTACACTTCCAGCCCCTACACACCCCACTCTGATTTTCTAATTTCTCATTTCTTGTATTTTTTTTAATGCTATGAAAAAAGTATAGTCAATATCTTTCCTAAATGTTCTCTGGGACTGTTTTCAACCAGCAGTCATAAATGTTGAATATGAAAATTGTAATGTCTAATTGAATATACTAGAACACCTGCTTGCCATTAGGAATTTATCAAGGTTAATGATCTTCTGGTTTCAAATGCTTGACTATCAATGTTACATTATTTATTTACAGTCACTCAAAACACCTAAAATGTAGTTCAATTCCCAACAGGAAGTCATCCCCTTCGAATTGCCCACAGAGTGTGTTTGCTTTCCTGGTAAGGGATTGGCATCCCGGGCAGGGTGTACCTCTCCCTAGTGCCCAATACTACAGAATATCCTGACCAGAAAAACCAGGTGGTGGATTGATGAATGAAATTTATGTGGATATGAATTTAAGGTGTGTACTCTTGTGAAACTGTATGAAAATGCCCAGTGCAATCTTCTCGATCTGCCTTTTTATCTGACTGCTTTGTTTTCTAGCTGTTTTGCCATGTTCATGAGAAATAAAATAATCTATTTACTATTACGGAACAACAAGAGCTGTATGACCACTTAGCTTTTTATATTTTGGAATGAATAAAATAGAAAGAGAAACTGCTAAATGTTTGCAGGATGATCTCAAAACAATGTCATGAAGTTTAATTTTATCGTATTTCTTCAAATAAAGACTGGAATTCAATTAAAAATCAGGACTCAGATAATGACGGAGGCATGGTTGACATGAACAGGTCAGGTCCCAAATACAGGAAAAAACAAGTGTCACTAAACTCCTGGGAGATCACAGATTAAGCCTTTGTATAAATGAAACAGCTGACAAACATACAGATGCACATTTATATGAAGATTTCAGGATTTATAGCACATACACAGCAGTCATATGAACGTTTTCGAGGAAACTGAAAAAAGAGACATCTAGAGTTGTGATACAAATGTGCATCTAGGTTCCATTTAGATAATTGTACTGCTTGATGAAAAGTGTGTTAAATACAAAAACATTCTTATTATTTCTAATAGATATCCTAGTTTTTCAGGTGAGATTTTGTATGCAACAAAATCAACTGTAAACTCTGGTATGTGACTGGTAATAATACTTGAAGTTTAATTGATCGTATTTCAATGTTCTTGCAATATTGTAATCTACTATTAAAGAGTTTTAAGAAAATGTTTCCAAGAAATGTACCCGATATGTTTTACAGGTTCAAACTGATGCAATGGTGGCATTTGATTCATCATTCTGTACATTTTGTGTTATCAGTACAATGCAGTAACAGAGGGAATTATAAATAAAGGCCTGCCTCTAATGCAAGCCTTCCTCAAATACAGGCCTGTGATTTCTGAAGCTTAGGTACACAAAGGCCCTGGCCACTATTTGAAGAAATATGGCAGAGCTATCCAAATCACGGTCCTCAAGGGCCGAGCCCTGCTGATTTTCCAGCTTTCCTTTACCTCTCAGCCAGGTGTGAAGCCTCCAGCCAATCAGAATCCGTAATTATTAAACAAACTACCTGGAAGAACTAAAACAAGGCCTGGATTGGGAATCGAGGTCAAGATTTGACGAGCCCTGAAATATGGTATATGCATTTGGGTAGGCAGATGTTTTAACCGTTGTTTAGGATGTCATTTTAACCTTACATAACTGTACTCTGCTAAAGCACTCAACAAACAACTTCATCACAGTTTTCCTGTAAGAAATTGTGTGATAAAAGTTATATATCAATATGATTTCAATATCAAATCATATTTTACAAGTACACAGTGAGGCATCTAATTTGTGTTAGATGTATAATATATAATCCATCACCGGTGAAAAGAGAGTGCTCTATGCAGTGTTTATCTTCAAAGTGATGTCAGTACTATCGCTCATCACTGCCTCCCCAAGCTCTTAATGTATTGTTTTTTGAAGTGCTTTGGTGACAGCATCTGTGTGCCAGCTACCTGCTCGCATTATTCCCAGCAGTGTTTAATATGGTGCAATGCCAGTCAACAAGAGCTCACAACACAACTCAACTGTTATTGCCTGTGTTCCGTTTTTTTATTTTTATTTTTTTTGTATTTAATGCCTCCGCACCCCATACCCCCATGGTGGAACTTGAACTAGTTTCCTTCACTATGGAATTTAATTTTAAGTGCGACCATCCACAATTTGTCCACTACGATGTGAAGCTATCAACTCTTTTGAACTCACGCTGAAACCACTATACAAGTGGCGTGTTTCGCATCTTTAAATAAACCCTTTGATATGAAATTTAAGTACGTCAGACATCTGCAATGTCTGATTAAAGACACTGAAGACATCATGATCAGAGCCTCGCAACAGATGCTTTTGGTGCTAACTTGGCTGGTGGGCTTCTAATGAATCTCAAATCTTCTGCATAATAAGTGCCATATGTAAAGTCCAAGGGTGCAGTTGTTTATGGTTGGTGACACCCAGCGGAGGCTTCCAAACACCTGGTCGGTGTCAGATGTATGCATCATTTCCAAATGGAGAGATTCGACTTCTGTGGTGCCAGTAAAATGAGAGTGTGGTGCCTTTTTCAGCTTGGGATCTAGATATATTCATAAGAAATACAGTGTCAGGTGAGAGTGCTATAAATGTGTTTTGTTACCGCAAAAAGGTGGGAGAGGCTATGTAAAAAAGATACCTAATCACTGATGTGGAATTGATGAATGATGTGGTACCCAATGATTATTAAGTATGTGTTAAATTCAGAATAATTGAAAACTTACTTTTTGATGAGTCACAGATATATATTTCACAATTAAGTCTTATCTAAAAAAGTAAAATGAGTTGAAGTGTGTGTGTGTGTATATATATATATATATATATATATAATATCCACCTGCTATAACTTCTAACTGTCACAGAATTGTCGTTTCTCTGTTGTGTGGCTTTCCTCCTATTGTCTAATTTGCCGATGCTGTGTAGTTGTGTGTGTGTGTGTGTGTGTGTGTGTGTGCCTGCATGTGCCTTGTGATGGACTGGCATCCCATGCAGGCTGTACATAAGCCTTCTATCCTATGCCCCTGTGGACAAGTCTTTGTCAGCCAGGACCCTGACTTGTTAGATGGATGGCTTAATGGATGGATGAATGTGGATTCTCATCTGCATAAGATCATACATGTTGAATAGGACATTTATGTAGATTGTAGATGTAGATAAAAAAAAACGGCCATTAACAAAGATTAAATATTTTGAAAATCAGACATCAAACTATAAGTTAGTATTACAGGAATAAACACTGGATAAGCATTAGAGGGTAATGGACCTGAACTGATTTTCTGTACCTGCTTTCAGTGTATGCACCAAAGCCCATAAGCCCATTAGAAAACAAACAGAAATAAGGAAAGAGCCAAGCTACATTATATTTATGAACTGTTTCCTAACTCATATGTTTAAGTTAATAACCTAGTAATGGGTTTTCAGAAGTTATGAACTAAACGGAATCATGTTTGTGTAAAGCCAGGGGGGAACGGATGTTATGTTGTGGAGGGAAATCAGTTGACGAATACGCTCATTCATTTCACCTGTGCCTTATTAAATTGTCTTCTGTTTTCTCTCAGGCCCACAAATGAACCTAGAACCGTAATGTTCGACACGGCATCCAGTTGCAGTCTGCTTCATTTTCTCGTGTGTTGCTCGTTGCGAAGCCCATCCTCCTCCCCCCAAACACCCAAATGAAGTTCCTGCTACTTCCTTCCATTCTTAAATCATGCCGTTCTGCTACCACCCAGAGCAAGGCTTACACATTTGATCATAGTGAACACTGCAAAGATCGAGTTGTGCGCCACAGAATTTCATGTCTGCCCCCCCCCAATCTAACATTATTTGATTAACATATTATAAATAATCATGGATCTTGAATTATTAAGCATTTTTTCAGCTTTAACATTTCAATGGATATGAACTTAATTAATGTATTCACAGTAGCATAATTATTCACTAAAGATCATTAAGTCAATTCTAAATGTTGTTTCACTGGCACCAACATAAACTGTGTTCAAGACCATTGTTGCATTGAATTTTTGGTCCTTAAAATCTTGTTGCTTGTGTGATAAGGAATTTGTTATGCATTATGCAATTTGTATTCAAAGACCTGGATTTATAGATGACTCAGTGTTTTAAATAAATAATCATATAGTACATTTTCATAGTACATATAGTAAAATTTTTTTTATGTGCATTGGTAAATTGTTTTGTAATATTTGCATATCAAGGATATGGGGTTAAACTCCCCATAAAGAATTATTTTGTGAGAGGTTTCGTAAGAATACACATATATAATGAAGCATGTTTAATTGTCTGATTCCCAATTTATCTGTTATACTAATTCTGAAAAGTTTAATAAATATAAATATTAAAATTTCTGTATTGCATTTCAGAATATATTAATTTATTTATGCTTTTTTTTCCTTTTTATGCAGTCTGCCTGCAGTTACATAAAATTTCAATTTCCAAGGCCATACATGTTTAATGGGTTTCTTCCTTAATCCCCTAATACACTTCTTTCTAAAAGGAAAGTTGTTTTACTGCAGGGATGGCTGTTTAAAATTAAATGAGAATTTCCTGTAGCCGCAGACAGATCCCCAGCACTGTGATCTTTACTTGTCTTTGATTAACCTGCATTGAGGCATGGTCACCAAATAATATGAGTCTAAATAGTTAATGAAATATGTATTTACCATATAAATATTTATCAAAATTAGAAAAGGGACTGATTTTTAATGAAAGATAAATAAAAACATGAATTGCCTTTCTATGTCCAGAAGGGTAAATAAGACCAAAAAAAACTAAACTCAAAGGACTAAACAATACAAATCAATTATATTTAAACAAACATAACACTAGGTAACACAAATTTTGTTCCTGGATAGTATGTGGTATTTCTATACCTATTGTAAAGGTATAGAAAAGAATTCTATGTTAATACAGGCAAATTTGCACATTCTCATTTACATATGGTTTGAATAATACATCATGAATCAAGATTTATGTCAATCTATACCAAGGTTATACAAAAAAGAACAAAAGAGTCATTTTCTTAGATTAGCCACTGGAATGTGCCGTGTGTGTGTGTGTGTATATATTACTATGGAAAGTTCTGGAAAATTCAAAAAGGTTCTTGAAATTTATTGTAAGTTCTAGAGAATTCTCTATTAGCTACCGAGCACTGCACGGACTTAAAACTTTCTGGTTCTCACATGACACTGTGAAGGATTTTTTTGCTTGCCCAAGTCCCTCCAGGGGCTCCGTGGCACAGAATCTGGCTGAAATATTATGAAAAATTGGTGAATTTGAAAATGTGATTACTCACGTCACAAAAGCAAAGTTTTGAAGAAAAAAATAGGTCTTTTCCATTTACAATTGGGAAATAACACTTTCTGCTCAGGAGCAAGAGAAAGTAAAAATTTTGTTACATAGTGTAATCAAAACAACTGCAAATACAACAACAGTTTATCATTATCATATTAATAATAATAATAATAATTATTATTATTATTATTATTATTACTACTACACCCTGCATATATTAGCATCCAATCCCAGGTTTCTGTGCCTTGCCAAAGACACCACAATGGATGGGTGCATGGATAGATCCATGGATGGATGGATGGGATACAAAAAAATACTGACCTAAAAATCCCAGAACAAAAATCCAAATTCAAAGTCTGAACCTCTTTCAACTTCCTGAAAAGCTACACTATGTGGGCAGATGCATACAAACACCAGCTTGTCCAAGATCTCACTAAAAACCAAAGGCATTAATCCAAAGTTGTTCCACCCTTTGTTGCTGTAATAGCTTGGGCTCTCCTGGGAGCGCTTTACAGAGTCAACATATCGTCGTACGGTGCATGAAATTTTAAAGTCCAACTCTAACTGCTGTAGAATCTTTCATACTAGTGAATAATTTACACTACTGTCAACCATCCAGACATTTTTCCTTAACCACTAAGGGTTTGCGGTGACGTAGACCCTTTATCAGAAAGCCCAGGAAAAAGGCAGTGGAAATCCTGCATCGGATGTCAGGCAGCCACTCACAATATGAGCACAAAGATTTGTTTTACGAATTAGTTAAAATAGTTAACTGATTTCTAACAGATTGACTGCTTTCTGGTTTACCGACGTTTCCCTCCAGGTTTTTTTGGTGCTATGGGGGCATCCAGCACACTGCTGGACAGAAACCACGCAAGCAGGGCCTGGCTGGGGGTCTCTAATCACTGCAAGAAGGGGGCAGAACTGTCACCCTCAGCACTGCATGGAGCACACATCAGGGGTAGACAACAGAGCGAACCGAAAGTGACCCGTCCGCACTTCCATTTGCCTTGCTAATAAAGAGCCTGGAGAATAACCGCCCCAATGGGACTGCTGCCCCCCAACCACTCTGACCGGAGACAAGGGACCGTAGCCAGCAGCTCAGGGGAAGAAACGCACCCTGACTCCCCTGACCATGAACCCCTGCTGGAGCCAAACCTCAGTCCGCGCAGCACCTACTCCTGCTTCCCAAATAAACTCCACCCCACTGGGGGTTTTTCTGTGCAGTTCCATCTCCTGTTCCTGCTCTCCCACCGCAATACCTTATTAATACTGGATAGGAGGGATATGCAAGATCGAAGACATTATACTTTGCTTATTACCATCAGGCTCAACTTGAGTCCTTACTCACCCTACAGCCTTACTGTATGTGTCTCTAAGCATCAGTATTATGACACCCATAAACCACAATTATTTACAATGTAATATACTTCTGCCCACGTCACCCGCACTCCCATTTCGGCAGTGCTCACATCGGTCGTGCAGAAATTTGACTTTGGTGGTGTTATTACTCATTCAGCGTGCCAGATAAAACACGATGCTTACATAATGAATGTCCATTTATTTAGTGGCGCCTAATTTGCAAACAACCTCACTAAGGTTGCACTGATCTGTGGCGCGCTTGTACATACAGATAGCTTCATTAAATTTGTATAAGTAGTAAATATATAAGCAATGGCTGCCTGAAGGGGACAATTTATTTGGGATTTGAAACTGACGTATTGGATTTCAGTGATACAATTGGTGTGCGTTATAGTTAATTGAGATAGTGTAATAGCATACTTTTTTAATTATTCAATTTCCGTTAATTACAAAACTCTAAAGCAGGGTTCCCCAACTCCGGTCCTGCAGGGCTAGTCTGCGACACAGTTTGCAGATTTCCCTGCTCAAACATACCTTACTCAGCTCACCAAGCAATCGCAAGGTTTAGTAGATGTGTTTGAGCAGGGAAATCTGCAAACTGTGTCACAGACTAGCCCTCCAGGACCGGAGTTGGGAAACCCTGCTCTAAAGCATCCAGTCTTTGGAGGTGGAATCTATAGCTTAATGAAACTGGTGAGGGTAGATGATGCCGTACTGTATGATAGCAGCTATCAGCAGTAATCTGCACCTCATACAGAGGTATATTTCACAGAGAAGGTAACAGCTTTTGTTGTCCATTATGGTATCAGTCACAAATACCCATGCAAACGTGCACAAAGCTATTACTTAAACATTTACTTCTAGCTAGGAATATTTAAAATAAAGGGAGGTATCTGACATTTATTATGTGAAGACATAACGTTTTTGTTAGTCTGTACTCAAGATGCTGTTTTACCTTGGAAAGAATGAAATGATGCATGATCAGCCCAGCTAGGATTCTTCCTGTGCTGCTCCTGCACCTTGCCGGAGATGGGCTCTTTGCTTTTTTATGCATTAATAATTTGTAATTAGGTTGCCACTGCAGTATTAATTAAAGTATTAATTAGCCCTAACAGTCAGATATGATTTTTGAAACATACTCGCTACTTTTGACATATATGCAGGGGGGATTCTAGAATTTCACCCCTAATGGGGCTCAGACCCCAGGAAATATGGGACGGGATTGCTATATATTTAGGATAATATTTTTTCAGGGGTCTGAGACAAGAAATTAGGTGGCTTGTAATAGGGTGTAGAATTGCTTATGCATGCGTGTGCCTCAAATGCTCATATATATGAAAAATATCCAGTACATAAAGCCTATGACTGCCAGATATGTTCATTGATTTCATTTCATCTCTTGAAAGCAGACATCAAAAATCTCCTAAGCCTAAATAGCACTCCCATCCTCACCAGATTTACACATGCATAAAAGATGGTAATAGGAGATGGGGGAAATGAAAATGCAACCAAATGCAACAGAAGCATAAGTGTTCATGAATGCTGACAACCATTATGTTTTAAACTCCTGCCAGGATGTTAAGGGACAGGCAGCTTGAAGTGTATAAAAAGTGATTGTGATAGCTGCACAGTGACTGGATGCAAAATTGATCAGAACCTTGGAGAGTTCCTGTCTCTGAGTGCGTGTCAGTCTGAGAGGAGCTCAGTGATGCCTCTGATTCCTGGAGCGTGATCCTACACATCCAGGGAGGGAATTAGCTGTAGCAACGGTGGAGGGAGCCAGCTGTCTCAAAGGAAAAGGCTAAGCAAAGAGCTGACAGATTGATGGTCAGGCATTTTTTCAAGCAGCAGCAATGGCAGTGGAAGCGATGGTGATTTCTTGACCTAAGACAGCGTGCTGAATATAGTACGGCCTTTTTATTTATTTGCTTCTATACTCTCGATGACACTACCTTTAATGAAACTCTATGAATACACTCCTTATAATCAACTAATGTAATTTCCGTGTGTTCATGTTTGTTCCGTTCCTCAAGACGTATTGAAGACATGTATTTAATTTATGCTTATTATTGTTTGAAGGAGATTAAAAACTTAAGAATATTTCTGCTTAATTGACATGGTCTTATCTATAAAGCACTCTGTTCTGCTAGATGTATTGTTGCGCTGGGGCATGGTGCAAGTAGGAAAAGCGTAACGATCCACAGTGTGGCTAACAAGAAAAGGGGGTCTTATTAATAAACAAAACCAAACTCAAAAGAGGGAACCACAAAATAAAAGGGAGCACAGGGGTCAAACCTGAATGGGAGAAATAACTAAAAAGAACCATAAATAAGCATATTAGGGAAATGGAACAAAACAGGGAACAGGGATAGGAAGAACAAGCAAGGCTACAAACACAGCAGGATAATGCACCATGTCATAAAGCTCGAATCATCTCAGACTGGTTTCTTGAACATGACAATGAGTTCACTGT
>JAODKM010000002.1:22786766-22801173 GCA_026780845.1 Petrocephalus sullivani | reverse complement strand
TATTGACAGTCATAGGGCATTATAGTGTTCATTATAGTACATGATATGCTTCAATGACGCGTTCGCTCATAATGCACTCTAGATACCTTCCTAATGCATTATAATGCTCAGTATAAGAACTTAGAATGATGTGTACTATATTAGGAAGTTAATACATTATAGATAAAAGCCTCATAAAGCTTTCATAATGCATAATAAAGATGAATATAATGTTTTATGCCATTTAAAAATATTTATCGCCATGTTTATTATCCTCTATGAATGTGGTCATAGATTCTAATAGACATCACATTCATAGAAAGTGTTACATTATAGCTTCCATCATTAGACTGGAATATATTACATGAGAGGGAAGACAGCAGTAGGTTACTGAACTACGGTATTTTTTAATTAGTATAACGTGCTGATTCATAGCTGGCATTCATTAATTCACATCACATAAATATATGCATGCTTGGGTTAGTTTTTACATATTTTATACTCTTGGTAAGCAATTAGTAAAGTAAACAGACTCATTAGTTTAAATTTCTTGACTTTCTTAAATGCAGTCTACATCTACAATAGAAACTGTAATAGTGCTATTGTCCATATCTATTATGAGTTGGAAGGTACAGGTTGCGTCACTAACAACTGTATCATTTTTGTGACCAATTTTATTCATGCCCAGCTATTACATATTACAATGAAAATGAAATTACTGAAATTTATTGAGAAATATTTAGATTTTTTTTTATTTAATTCCTGGAAACAAAAAAGGGTGTAATGCATTTTCAGCATACCATTAGGCACATTAATTAAATATACATTGGCGGTATTTTATTTATATGTTATATTTTCAGAATTGTGTCTGCTACAGTAACAACACTTGTAAAATAAAATATAATTCAGTGATGGCCTGGCATCCCATCAATGGCATCTCCTACTTTGTGCCCTGTGAATGCTAGGAAACGCTTCAAGCCATCCGCAAGATGGCACTGAATAATTCGTTTTGAGATAACGAATGAAAAAAAATATGAATAAAATATAATGTGACATCTTTTGTGGTCATAACTAAGACTATGTCAGTGCATCACTGATATTCATGGTCGGTTAATTGTTGATATATAGGAATTAGGTGGCTTTTTTCATAAACTCACCATGAATTTCCATAAGGTTCCTCCTAGCACTTTCTTGAGTCCCAGCCGTACAGAAACCAATTATTTTGTCAGCTGATGTAGAGTGATAGTTGAAAACGCCCGGCATTATTATACTGACTGACATAAAGTGTGGTCTTCAGATCCCAATGGATTTATTCAGATATCCAATTATCCATTTTTTTAATTTATAAGTTATACCTGATATCATCAAATCATTAATTTTTGACACCACAGAATAAATGATGGACTTTTAGTGTGTGTATTCAGATGGTACTTTGTATGACTCAGCCCCAATATCTTAAATTATGAATTATTCACTAGATATTACTTTAAAGGTCATCTTAGAGTGATTAGTATCCTGCTGTTGACCAAACAGCCTCAAGGTACCTGATGGCCAGTGTAATTACAATTTAAAATGAACATGCTGTTTGACATTGTCTATATGTTCACCTACTACCTCCTGACAGATGCCACTTTGAAAGTTAAGTGAGCTTTTAGTGAAGTAGTGTATTTTCCAGGGTAACATGCATTTCCAGCTGGCCCTATTAAAATGGAAAAGTAAGACTGAAAAATAAAAACATAATTGGAAATACCCCCTTTTTAAAAATGTGTGTTACTAAGTATCTAAGATAATCTACCAAACCATCTATCTATTTTTATTGCCTTCATTATTTTGGTTCAATTGCAGAGATTTGGTCTGGACTCGAGTCCACATAGGACTGAACTCACTGTCATGCACTTGAGTGAATTCTTACTGGGTTTTGACTTAGACTAGAAGTGAAGTGAAGTGAAGGTGATTAATTGTCATTGTTGACGCACCACAGCACGCAACAACGAAATGTGTCCTCTGCTTTTAACCCATGTGACAATGTGACACAGCAGGGGGCAGCTACGTGAGCGCCCGGGGAGCAGTGCTTGGGGACACTGGTCATTCGAAAAAGCTTTCTTAACAGCTGCAATATTTTTTTTCAACATTTTGCATGCACCCACGCAGTTACCGCTAGTCCCATTCATGTCTGCCAAGTCAGCATTTATCTGGTCCGTGTACATAAACTGTGCAACGGGTTTCTGCGCACAGCATCAGATAAGAAGAAGCACACAGCAAAGCTTTGATGACTGAGGAGGCTGGCACAACTTTCAGGTTTTGTCAGCATTTGGAAAGGAAGCATAAACAGACATCCCGGAAGTTCTGGGAGCCTCCCGCAGTCTCCCTGACACCCGCAACTTGATGCCCAATGTCCCATTATACCAGACAGACATTATACCGCAGTATACTATATTTGGTAGTATTTTCAAAAGCATTCCAGTATTTTGATATGTTGAAGATAAAATGGGGGGGGGGGCTCCCCACGATTGATTTTGCAGATAAATCCCCCAAAATCTCCAAAATATTCCATCTTTGATATGACATTTTTAAAGTGTGTTAATTAACAGCCCAACAACTGTACATGTTCAACAATTATCCCCAGGTCCCTCCTCAAGGGACGTTAACCTGCTATGTCACACAACAACTTCTGTTAGAACACAAAACGTTGGTATCTACATGTTGAAATGAGGTTATCTGGGCATATTTCACCTCTGAATCACACCTTACAGTAGCTAACCTAGGCTGGATTTTTCACGCCACCCTCAATTGGCTGTCGTACACAAAATTAACCCATATTAGGTGAAAAATTTCAGCTGTACCATGTTCAATACAAAATTGCTTAAATAGCTGTTTTAGTGTTTACCTTTTGTTCTTAAAAAAAAAGAACAAAATTGGAGATACTTTATTGATCTAATCATTGGGGAAATTCACTTCTCCCCTCCGGTCATGAAGGGCAGCTACTTGTGCAGCACCCAGGGAGCTGGAGGTTAAGGGCCTTGCTGGAGGGCCCACAGACAGCCGGAAGCTTGAACCTGTGACCTTTTGATTACAGGCACAGAGCTTAAGCTGCTGAGCCACACTACTGCATTGCTCTATTAACCGCCACTGTTGTCATCGAACTTTACATTCTCATACTATCCTCATTTCCAATCCATTCTGATATTAATTTAGCAGCATTTACAGCAGATAACTTTCAAGACATTTTACATGCAGATTATCTACAATAATATATATAATGGTATGCGGTGGTTACCAATAGTA
The DNA here is from genome assembly GCA_026780845.1 of Petrocephalus sullivani. Classification (NCBI taxonomy): domain Eukaryota; kingdom Metazoa; phylum Chordata; class Actinopteri; order Osteoglossiformes; family Mormyridae; genus Petrocephalus; species Petrocephalus sullivani. The sequence continues at coordinate 22,797,909 of JAODKM010000002.1, read as the reverse complement.
TGTCATGTGCATCAAAAAGTAAAGTAAAAGAAACACATGAAAACATCTGCCGAAACATCTAAGAACAGATGCACCAAAGTACTTAGCGTAAATCCAAAGCTGCAAAACACATATACAGGCAACGGGGTGAAAAATTTGCCGTTAATTAATAATTTTTTTTTTCTCTCCTTTTGATTAGCTTCTTTTTTTGTTTGTTTGTTTAATTTGTAGATGACATAATTTAGTGGTTCTGTATCTCTGAGGTAATAGATAGATATCCATTATCTCAGAGAAAATTTAAAAATTATACTGGACATTCGCACAAGAAACATAGAAAATTAATCATTTACTCTGGGAACGCCATAGGAAATGAATGACTTGAGAGCAAATTGTGCAGGCAAGTCATTCCATTTTCAACTTTAATTTGTATTGCATTACAAATTTTAACATATAAACATTTATATTGCAGAATCTGGTCTCCCCATTATTCCCAGTGCATACACATGGAGGCCACTTTCTGAATGCAAAATAGATAATGGTATAAAAACACAAACTATAAACAAACGATTCATTACTGCCTCTCTTGTCGCACAGTGTTTTCTGATTTAAAGGATCTCAAGAAACAGAACTAGAGATTATATATAATCTCTTATATATGCATAAATATATATATATATATATATATATATATATATATATGTATATATACACACACACATATACACACCCCAGGGAGCGTAATTTTTTTAACCATGAAACCATGAAACACATAAATTCAACTTATGTGTGGTATCTCATTTCACCATAGTTATACTAGTTTAGCCTTAGTGGGTTGGTCATACTTGGGGGACTAAGTCTAGCATGGAGTATTCAGTCTACACCATGCGACCCTAATGCTGTGGTCCCTTTCTCATAAAATAACAGCAGCTTCAGCATTCTCTGCTGGCCTGGGTAGCAGTTCTCAGGACCTTGATAGAAGGTGACAACAGCATGTGTAGTAAGTTGGTAGCAAAAACTTTTCTGAGAGTTTTTTGTGACTGTCAGAAATATTATTTATCCCTAACCAACACAATTATGAGTTCTTCTTGCATACCCATAACATACTGTTTACCAGCTGGTTCCCGACTTTTCCAGGCCTTTGCATCTGCCTTTTAAAGACAACCATTCCTGAGTGCATCCGCCTCACACCAATACTGTAGCATCTTTCTGGAATTAAATTACACAAGTCTGCAAAAGAAAACATTTTCTTTTAGCTGCATGGGATATTTTTAGTAAATCTTGTGTTTTTTAGGGTGCTGAATCCAAAAATGATCTCCATTTCCCTCCATCATGTACAGTTTTTTGCAAAACATGAGGAGTTTACATTAAAAAACACAACAGCGATGAAAAACATCAATATTTTATTAGAATTACCTATGCAAAATTTTTCTTATAATTGAGAAAATAAACAAAAAACTAATTTCAGTTTAAAAAGGGGAAATTGTACGCTTAATTAAAACTAAACTAACAAAAAACATGAGTTTTGCAGGAAAACCTGACAAGATGGAATTTTTAAAATATTTTTCCCGGGTTCAGTGAGTAGAAATCTATACGAAACAGTCAAAAAATCCTATGCAGTTTTTTGGTTGCAGACCTGTGTTATTGCTAAGTGATTCTACGTTAATTACACAAGGGAGTCATTCTTCTTGCTTTGGAGAGGTTTAGAAGTAATTTTGAAGTGGTATTCAGCATGGTGGGTGTGTGTGGAAACTGGATATTATTCCACCAACCTACAGTAAAAATACATTCAGAACGAATGAGTATAGTCTAGTTTAAAGCTAAAAAAAATCCAGTTTTTATTGCATTTTTGTTGTTTGTGGTCTAAATTTTATTATTTATCCTAAAATGACTATACCCCTATTTCGTCACTATTCAATCTCAAACATATTTAATGTGTCTTTTCTCTCCACTGGCAGATTTAGGTTAGGCCAACATGGGCAGGTACCCAGGGTGGCATCTTGCTGGGAGTGGCACAGGGCGCCTGCTCAAATAAATCAATAATTAATCATAATGGCGACATTTGTGCGATAATTTCTTTTAGTGTTCATTTGCACGTCACATCAATCATATCATGTCACCGTGTGGAAGTCTTTATTGGAGCTTGTGAGCTAGGCAGGCTACCACTCAGAAGTATGAGATGGGAAGGGGGCGGGGCTTAGTTGACATCAGGTCACCCCACTGAAAGCCCAAGGTAAAAGGGAACGGGGGAATCTATGAAATAGAGTACCTCTAAAATTGTATAGTAATAATGCAGTAAAATCAGTCACACTATGAAATTCTACCAAATTACCCATATTCATTAATAACACTGTAAATATATAGTTTCATAGATTGTTGTATTTTTTTCTGGTTTCTGCAAAATCATTATTTATTTTTATAGTTCCAAATGTCTTAAAAGTCACAGTTAGTGCCAAACACAGTTTTTGTTGTTATGCCCAGGGTGTCACACAAGCTAAAATCGGCACTGTTTCTCTCATTAATTACCTTTTTGACATTTTTAAAAAACATCAGCTACAGTGCATTGTAAATATTTAGGCATAGTTAGATGAGTATCAATAATCATCATTAGAATGTTGAGCTCTATAAAAGTTGTCACTTTTATAGGACGTTTAATACAATACCCTTTGTTCTGTTAACTAGCTGTTGTCGAAGAAGTGTCACATTCAGTGAGTTCTTTCACTTCTATAACCATTTTAGTTAAAAACCAATAAGAGTGCAGTAAATTGTTTGTCTTATCTGACACATATTCTTTTGAAACACACCATTGTGACAAATGAGTACTCTTGTATCGTGTCCATAATGGGGAAAAAATCCTGACTGTATCCCGTATAATATATTAAAATACTTTTCTTTTGGATATTTAATATACAACATACATCTAAATGTATAATGATTAAACCTGGTAATGTAAATGGATATTGATTAATAGAACATGCCCAATATGTTGACAGCTACTTTATCACAATATTAATAAATCAAAGACTGTTTTTTTCCACCTCTAAATTCCCTATTGATGTGTCAATTGTAATATTGATAATACTGGCAACACGGTGGCTGATGTGACTGTTTGAGTGTGAAGAAGCATAGGGTATTTCACTGCTACTCTTAATGTTTTTGATTCTGTTATCTGATTTTAAGGTGAGATACCAGACCAAAAGCATGCTTTGGAAAAGGATTTAATTTTTTGATGTTCATGGAGGTGTTCATTCTCTCAAACATTGTGAGTGTGATAGAGTTTTATGTAGACACAACTACAAGGGATATCACATAACTGTAATCAGGAACCACAAGACCGTGATGACCATCAGTGAAGGACTCTTTTTGATCACCTTGGTTACAAGTGTAAGGGTCTTGGCTATTTGAATGACATTAGGTCATGACTGTCTCCTGAATAACATTAACCTACTATACTAGGCTTAGTAAGGACTAGGCGGTTTTTATTACCTTAATATCAGGGTTGGGTAAGCTACTTTAAAAATATGATCTGCTACAGTTTCTAGTTACCTGTTGAAAAACGTAATGTACTCAGTAATTAGTAATGTTATCTACGTATCTCAAAAGAAAAGTAATGTAACTACTTCAAGTTATCTTTGGATTACATCAATGCCAACTAAAGACAAGATGTCGATAAGAAACTAATGAAATGTCGAAAAGAACACCTTTTCTTAGGCAGCAGAACGTGTGGTAAAATAATTTAATATGTATGTCACATTTGGGGCTCTATAAATAAAACTGAATTGCAGTGATTCGGGCTGTACAAATAGAACTGAAGTACGGTATAGTATTGTTTATTAGTAGAAGTAGTATTGAAATGCTGGCAGTCTACAGTATCTGCCTGTGTAAAGCACTTAATACTTTGCTGACTCTGGATATCGATCCCTGGATCTCTGTAGCTAATGTTAGTGCTGGTCTTATGGTCTTACTTGTAAATGTTTCTCAAAATTTGATGTTGAGCTCTTTGATGTTGCCAGTATTTTCACAGCTGGCCAACATAATATGCATCACACTCTGATATTTCCCCTCTCATCCTTAAAAATGAAATAACTGCGAAATTTCCACCAACTAAACAGATTTTTTGACAGGCATCCATCTGGCACAGCAGCGTAGCTCTTGTCAAATGGAGTGTGGTAAAAAAAGTAATAATCATAAAAAAAGTAGATTGAGAAGGGTCTGCAGCCTGGAGCCAGCCATGAGCAGCAGGGACTTAGGCCACAAGTAGGAGGGATTGATTATGGATAGGTTTGCATTCTTTATAAACGCATTAGAAAAAGAAATACTGATTTATTACAAATGTACTTGTAATCTTACTAGGTTTCTTTTTCTCATTTTTTTTCTATTTTTCACTTATTTTGGTATCCAGATTACATAACACAGTTATTCTTATTCTGTTACAATCCTGCTTAACATTAACATACTATGGTGTGCTAAATTACAGGCAGAGTGTCCATATTACGAGTTTCTACAAAATCCTAAAACAAAGTTCTAAAGATGGTAAATTCCAGCTTTCCAGCTGCAAATTATCTACGTATCTTGAAAGATTGATGGGACATCTATCCCCGATCATTAATTTTAATTAACTGTATTTCATTTCTAATGAATCTGAATGAATATGAACTCAATTAATTGTCTCACCTTTATTGAAACAGATGTGTCACATTAGCCATACATATACATATGTGTGCACAACAAACACACCTTTTTTTTACTTTTTAAAAGATTTTTAAGTCCTATCATGCATTCTATAAGCAAGAAGAATGACCTTTACAACATTTGGGAAGAAAAATAAATAACAGAGAAGCCAGACTTTGACTGGCGAGAACCAGTTTTAGACATAGCTATATAACTTCCTCTTTGAGTCATTTCTCAAAAAAAAGAAAAACAAAAACTGATTGAAATTTTTCACGTTTTCCTTGTTTTTTTTAATCTATTTTCATAGATAAGATACAGTGTTAGCTTTTATACTCATTACTGAGGCCATACGAGGTCAAGATTGGAAAATATTATTTCTTTGAATAGTTATGCGTTCCCTCGCAAAACGTTTGCATTACGAATAATAACTGTACTGTGTCCATTTAAAGTACCCACAATGGAATTAGTGGGCTTATTAAGTATAAACCTAAACAATACAGACGTGTCCAGTGAAGTGTTCTTTAAGCATTATACTATGGGCGACAATGCACACCATATAACTTTCATATTATTCCCCGCCAGTGACTGTAAGCAATACATCTAGGCTGTTGAATGAGAAGTGCACACAACAAGAATTCAAATACGAATTAAAAGTCACCGATAAAGTAATCTGGAAAACCAAGGAGAGCTGCTTGCTTTTGTTGAACAAGATTTTGAACGTGGAAACCTTAATATATAGAGTTAAGGTTTAAACCCAAAACCACTTTCGGGTCTACCTGCCTGCTACTATGGCCTGATGATGTATGTGTGAGTATGCGGATCTATACTTAAATATTCCAGAAAGCTATTAAACCTTTGATTGGTAACACAAAAGTATTGCAAGGGAATGCAAAAGTATTTCAGAAAATATTTTCCCACCCTGACGTCTTAGGGGCTCATTCAAACTACATGTTGGTGTCTTGACTAGTAGTTGGGAAAATCTCACCTTTCTTCTAATAGAATGTGAATATCTATCCATGGTCCATTCACACACAGACTGGGGAGCAGGATCTGAATGGCCAGCTCTAGAGGTATTAGGCAACAGTGATACCCGCTGCATCAGCATGCCATAGGGAAATAATATAGAAGTGGAAAATGCCTGTTCGTCTGAAGATAAATTACAATGAATGAATTTTATATAACAAATGTATTTTTCACTAAACAAATAAGGAATAAGCATTCAATTTTATATTCATCAAGATACACAATATTTAATGGTTCAGGTAAAATGTCATGACAAGAAAATAATCACATTGTCTGATTATGAAAAAGTGATGGTCCACACAGTCACTGATTGTGGATTAGATATTTTACAAAGGAATAAAACTATTCCTCATCAAGTACATCAAACTGGTGACTAGCAAGAAAAAAAATCCTTCAAAGCAGTTGTGAACTCCACTAGCCAATATAAATAACCATTTATATTGATTTACAAGCAGTTATAATAATCATTCACTTTTATGATCATTTTTTGTACAACATGGTGTGTCCTGTTAATTAATCACCAAATCAAAATGCCTGCATGTATTGCATACACGCACCTTCACGTTCACACCCATACATCTACAAATGCGCACACCCACATTAATATATGCATATTTTTCAATATAACAGCAAAGATTGTCTTTTTATCAAATATGAATTTACCAAACCATTGCGCTTTTAAATAATCTCAAATTTGAACCACTGCAAAGCTCCCCTGTTCCACCTTTTTTCCATCTGAATGTGCTGTATGTTTACATATATTACATATATATGAATCAACAGTATGTACTAAAATATATAGATATATATTTTTCTGTATATCTGCCTCTAAAGTACAGAAATTCATTCAGACAGTCTTTAAATTACTATTACTTTTTTCTGCACAGGGACATAACTAGAAGGCAATTTTAGGGTGACAGCCACATAGCAAATTTCATCAGCAGCTGTTTCACACAAACTGAGTAGTAATAATAACAGTTACAGCTTTTCAGTGGTTGCAATCATCACATGCAGATGAGGATGCAGGACAACTAATTAGCGGAATATTAACCACCTAGCACAACATGTTTTGTAAGTTTAAACAAAACTAGAAAAGAAGACCATTATTTGGAATTCACATTTTTTTTTATTATTTTATTTGCTTTTATTAATGTTCTGTTTGTTCTAAAATGTGGTCAGCAGGAGTTTAAAAATATATAAAGATGAAGGGATATGGATATGATCATGCATATTCCACACGTGTCACCACAGAAGTGTTTATGTCACTGCATTTTCTTTTTTTTTGATACCGAGAGCTCTTCGACATACAGGTGACTATGTAATGTGTAAAGAAATCTGTAATTAACATTCATCCTTCTGAATCTTACATAAATTAAAACCTCTACTGCGATTACCTTTCTGGAAAAGTGGTTTTAAGAATTTCATTCATACTAAAAGCTAGTTACTAAAGCCAAAAGCGACAATGTGATTGGAAAATAACGATGTAATGCTCTTATTGATTTTTTTTTAACCCAAACATAGCGATATGAAGTGAGAGCGAAATGTGGGCGACTCATAATGATGACTCCTGCTACCCTGTTAGAGATCCATAAGGGTCAGACCAAAGGTTTTTCTCCTAATGTTTAGTGTGTTAATGCTGTTTGAGCAATGCAGTAATTAGGGAATCTTGCATGATTCACTAGTCCAGGGATAGGCAGCTCTGATCCTGGAGTGCTGATATCCTGCTTTCTATCCTCCAGGCACCCCTGGATCAGGGCTGCCCACCCCAGGACTAGTCAGGGTTTACGTGTTGTGGTTTTTCATTTCAAATAACAATCAACTGTCATTCTGAAATTTACTAAAGAAGTTTCCTCTTTAGTTTTTCTTTATTAAAAATTTTAATGTAACTTTATAACCCATAAATTAAGAAAATGTGTGATATAAAAAATAATTTTACGATATCTACAAATATATAAATATGGCTGAACATGAATGGGGTAACAGTGTCAGTTCATCTGCCCTCGTCTTCGTACCTACATCCCAGTTTCTTATGGGTATGATGATATCTATGTTTCACACCTAGGCAGGTGTCTCAATGGCCCTGGCTCAGAGATTTAATTGCTGACAGCTTTATACCTGGGGTTGGGGGATGCCCTCATCAGATGTATGGGTGGAGCCTTAAATTCAGAACTTTGGGAGACTCAATTAGTATTTTTTAAGATTTGTATTTTTATAAAATATTATTATTGATATTGTTGTTGGTGGTGTTGGTGGTGTTATACACCTCGTCTGTTGATTTTATTTACCTTGGTAACATTCCAGTAGTCACCTATAAAAACGTGGAATAATGTGTTTTGCAGATAACTTGTCTTCAACAGACCAGCCTGGCATGGTTCAGATTTAAAAAAAGGAAAAAAAATATATATTGTATTCAAGAAATGATGTGTTTTGAGTTGCATGTGCAGATGCCAGACTTCCTTGACAAACTCCCAGCAGTGTTATTATTCTCCTTGATTAAACGTGTTAAACAATTATAAGGTAGTTAAGGGAGTATCTGCCAATGCGAGTGTGTCGTCGTGTGGCTCAGCAAGCGACAGAGCAATCCGGCCTCTACAGAGTGCTATTATGAGACACATAATTTCACTACTGTTCTGACTAATTTATAGCAAAGCAATTTTTTAGATCACTGACCTGAAAGCTTTGAGTGTCAGCAGAATACACTAAGTAGTATTACCACTGCTGGGGCAGCATAGATATCTGAAATCCAGAAACTCGCTACCATATCTTAAATTACAGGATACATTGTCCAGGGACTTTAGCTGAGAGGCTGTTTTTCTCTTTAGCAATGCATTAATTTTCGTCATCAGTGAATTCAAGTCCGATGCAAAGTTATTGCATTCTATAGTGCCCTAAAATGGTGTATTTTCCTCAGATAAGAAGTCATATAATAATACAACAACAACAACAAGAAAAAGGACGGCAACAACCATAATAAGTAATCCTGTAGTAAAGGGGTCACTCAATCAACAATAAGGCTAATATGTTTTAGGCTGGGGGTATACTGATAGGCAGAATTTTATTTATTACAGTGATCATACATGTTACCAGCACTGTTGAGATTAAGACATATGATATTAATGGAAATTGTATTATTTTTTAAATGAACAATAATATGTCTTTCAGTAGAGTGTGAAAAGAGAGAAACAATGCAAATCAGGGCATAAAAGTGGAAAATAAATAAAGGCCAATTAAACTCTCGAAGTGCACTCTTCCACAACTATGTCCGTGCTGGTAATTACAGATCAAAGTAATTATACAATAGGGAGATTCTCGTAATTGGTTCCATAGCACTTATTATGATCCAAAAATTGTATACAAAGAAAATCTTATTAAAAGGGAAGCAAAGAGTTTCAATGCCTTTAACTTCCAATGTACTAATAAGAAGCTCTAAAAATACGAAGGGTTGGGGGCACAGAAATACATGCCATGGTGATAATCTGAGATCCACTAATCAATTGTATTGCAAAAAACTGTTAACGTGATTTTTGTTCGGATGAGAACAAAATACAGTATAGACTGATATCTGGAATCACCAGGGCAACAGGGCTCCTGTGCTTTGCTGATTGTTCCAATGTGATTCACAGTCCCTACAGAGTGAACAGCCACACTGTGTCCGAACAGTGCTAGTAAATTTTATTTCGCCTTATGTATTTGCGTTCTTGTTTGTTTTCTTATTTTATTTATATTTCCGAATGGTTCTTTAAACAGCTCCCAGCCGTCCCCACAGATTTTTATCTATTATGATGTTACATTTTCAAAGGGGCATAACCACACATTGCATTTCAGGCTCTCTCTCTCTCTTTGTATATATATATGTATATATGTATAGTGTGTATGTGTGTATCTAAAAGTGATCATTAAATATTAAGTGAATGACCTTTTCCCTCTTCTTAAGATGAGGAGCTACTTTGGTTTAGAACTACTTTTTATTTACAGGTACTGATTTTATGCTGCATGACATACAGTATATAGCACTGTTTTTTTATAGTGATCAATAACCTTAATATAATATTAATCAATATTATAAGTTTAGGGTCACTTTAACACCATGGGCAAGCTTTTCCCGTCTTCCCCATATATACACAAGCTGGTATGTGGCACAGACATGCCCACAGATCAGGGCGTGTTTTATAGCTGATGCTCATGAATGAAGGCGCTGGTGCCCCCAGTGGCTGGTGACTGTTGCGCAGATGGTGTAAAGTTTGCCAGGGGGATGACCTTGACAGGGTCCTCTTTGTTGCTGCAGTGTCTCTCGATGGTGTTGTAGAATTGGGGCCGGTTACTACCTTTGTCCAGTTCATCTTTAGGCACCGACCTGCCAAGGGTGTGGCACCCATCAGACTTGGTTCCACAGGACCAGCCCTGTTGAAAGCTGAAATTTGGCAAAGTGGCATTGTGAGAGGGCTGGAACTGGGTCAGCGCTGGAGGCATCCAGCAGCTGTCAGAGTGGCCGAGGATCAGGCACTCCTGCGTGCAGGTCTCCGAAGCTTCAGCCATGGCCCTCTGCAGGTTCACTTCGATGGCTGCAGACACAAAAACACAAACGGGGGACATCCTTCACTGTTTCTTACTTTACACCTCCCATCGCAAGATATTTTCCTGGATCATGGAAAAAAACATTTTTAAGGTTCGCACTACATCCACGCAGCAACATAAATAAAGAAAAGAGAGACAGACTTCCATAGATGTAAAAATGCTAATTAGCAGTGAATGTGTGGATCCACAGATATCTGCCTCTTATAAAATGCAAGGTGAAAAAGCATTTTTAATCCATGACATTTTGAGAAAATGCAGTACCTGTGCGTTTTATTTTCAGTGGAATTCCCATGTTTCCCACTGTTTACTTACAGTATAACGTGAATTCCCTGCAGCTTAATTAAATCTGGTGGTAAAATAAATAAATAACTCTCATTCGTGTCTGACATCATCTTTACTATATTAAACATTTAATGAGAAGCTCAACCAACCATTGTTTATTTTACTCCCTATCACACTGCCAGACCTAGTTATTATCTTATGTTGTTCTCATTTAAACTTTAGGTAATCCTGTCAATTAATATTATTTAGAGAAGATCAGGATGTCTTGTATTATTCATGTTATGACAGCTGGAAATATGGTAATTTGATTTTACACACATTTTACACACACACGCATATATACAAACATGCACACCCACTCATGGATGTGATGTGGTCACTCTGACTGGCCTGCGGTTACACGGCCCAATACACAACAGAGCTTCATACCCTGTGTGTCGTGGCACAGTTCGCCTGTGGTCATCATCAGATTCATCTACCATTTCTGCCACAGTAGCCCATCTGTTAGCCTCCATTCACAATCTGCACATTTGAAAAACAAACTTTTGGCATGAGTTAAGATATGCCAACATTTCACAGTGGATCGCTGGTGAAAAGTAAGTTGTATTGATTAAAC
>JAODKM010000002.1:22755604-22782752 GCA_026780845.1 Petrocephalus sullivani | reverse complement strand
CGGCAGGGTCCTGGAGGGTACGTGGGAGTTTGCCCAACCAGTCTACATGTGTTTTGTGGACTTGGAGAAGGCATTCGGCCGCGTCGCTCGGGGAGTCCTGTGGGGAGTACTCCGGGAGTACGGGCTCCAGGCCTCCTTATAAGGGCTGTTCGGTCCCTGTACAACCAGTGTCAGAGCTTGGTCTGCTTTATCGGCAGTAAGTCGGACTCGTTTCCGGTGAGGGTTGGACTCCGCCAGGGCTGCCCTTTGTCACCGATTCTATTCATATCTTTTATGGACAGAATTTCTAGGCGCAGCCAGGGCGTCGAGGGTGTCCGGTTCGGTGACCTCAGAATTAGGTCCCTACTTTTTGTAGATGATGTGGTCCTGTTGGCTTCATCAGACCATGACCTCCAACTCGCACTGGAGCAGTTTGCGGCCGAGTACGAAGCGGCTGGGATGAGAATCAGCACCTCCAAATCCGAGGCCATGGTTCTCAGCCGGAAAAGGGTGGAGTGCTCTCTCCGGGTCGGGGAGGGGGTCCTTCCCCAAGTGGAGGAGTTTAAGTATCTCGGGGTCTTGTTCACGAGTGAGGGAAGGATGGAGCGGGAGATCGACAGGCGGATCGGTGCAGCGTCGGCAGAGACTATGTCTCTCGGCTGGCCTGGAAACGCCTCGAGATCCCCTCAGAAGAGCTGGACGAAGTGACCAGGGAGAGGGACGTCTGGGCTCCCCTGCATAGGCTGCTGCCCCCACGACCCGACCCGGAACAGCAGTAGGAGATGGATGGATGGATGGATGGATTTTCAATCGTGAGCATAGATCACTATTTATTAGAAATACATATTTATTCATAATGGCTGCAATGTTGAATGCACTTATATTGACAACTGTCATTCAGTAAAAACAGATGCTTCTAATATTGTAGCTCAGTGGGTTAGGAACATATGAATGGAAGACTGTGGGTATGAATTCTGTAGCTAGCAGAGGAATCACAGCACCACTGGAGCCTTGTACAAGGCCTGTAACCCCAGCTCTTTCAGGGACACTGGCATACTGTGTGCTGTGACCCCAAAGCTTGCTATCACCTGTATATTTACCTTTGTTTGGACAACACGATGGGATATATGAAAAAATACAGAAATTCTCTGTACTATAATGCTAATGTGATACATTTACCAAAACATGTTCTTTGCATCACCATTAATGCAGGCCGATATTTACAGTGCAACACATTCATTTACTTATCGTTCCATTTCTTATACGACTGATAAGGTTTTCACCGTTATCTGTCACAGTCAAAGATGTTCATTAAGTTCTGTTTAGAATACAGAACGATCTTCATAATATAATCTGAATATGTTTTGACTGAGGAAAGAGGCTAATCTATGCCAGCTGAATTGTTATTGTCTGTGTTACAGTGTCTGTGCTCTCCCAGTGTGTATACTGTTCCTGCATCAGGCCCTTTGGTTTTAAGATTGTTGTAAACTCTGAAACTCCCTATATCTCAGCTTGGTGGAAGTGGTTGCCTAAGGGGTGCGTGGGCAAGGCTGTGACAGAGTGAATGAGTAAGAGACCATGTGATTAACGATGTCTCGTGCTGTCCAACAAATGAAATTTGAAAAGAAATAATTGAGTTTGTAATTACTTTGACTTTATCATTTCATATCCCCCGCCCCACTCCACCATTACATCTGGACAGGCAAATGGCTAGTCATTAATAATAATGAAGCTGTTTAACCCTATGGGAGTTCTACAAGGAGAAAGATGCCATTTTTCATTACGGGAGCATGCTCAACCAGCAACTAAAATTAAAGGCCAATGTGTCATTTTCTCAAGTTTCAAGAATAGTCACGTGCATTGTAGCAAGACAAGGTCCATGAGTTAAGACACCCAGCACAATATTTTTGGTACATTTGCAGTTTTAGACGTAATTGACTGAAGCTGCCTGATCACAAAAGTAAATTACTTCCCATTGTAAAATTAATTTATTTGAATGGCTCGCACCCTTTAATCCCTCTGCTTTCTAGGTTCTTTTAAATTTTTATGTATACATTGAATCAATATAAATATGTCATGGTCAAATTAAAGACACTTTACATAACAATCCATGCTGATATACATGTGTCTTTCATTCTCTCTGAAATATTTTCAGTATACATTTTTGCATATACAGTAATTCCCCCCTTCAGATTGGCGGGGGTTAGGTCTGGAAGTGAGAATGAGAAAATTCATAAATAATACTTGGGACCTTCTAACCTCAACACATAACAGGCTTCTATTCTCAACAATAACACAAAATGTATATTTATTACCAATATCGAAACAAGCAGTAGCATATTGTACAGAGGCAGACTTCATCATTAGGCAAGGCGGGCAACCATCTGGGGCCCCCGAAAGCTATTGGAAAGTCTGAGGACAGAATTCATTATTGACTACTAAGGATTATTCCAGGGTGTTATTTGGAAAAAATATATTAGACTTATATGTAAATTAACCTGTAGTGTTGTCTCTTATGAACCTCATAAAACAAAGTTTTGATATACTGTAACTTTAGCACATGAGAGAGGTGTGTGAATTCCAGGGATGTCGGAACTAGAGGGACCCCCCCCTCTTCCCAGTAAACAGACAGATAAATACAAATCTACATATTTATACGTACATAATCAAAAGCACGTTCCTTATCTTTAATTATGAATCTACACATTACTGAGGCTAATTTGCCGTACATTCACAGTGCAAGTAGGAAACCAAACACAGATTGTAGTCATGTATGAGATAAAATCATATCCATCGCACCCCCCCCCCCAGCATTCTGTCATTTCTGAGGTGCGCAGGGGCCACTAGTGGTATGAGCTGACAGCTAAGAGCAGCTAAGACCAACCTTACGAAAGTGCAGAGGTGTCAATTTCAGGTCCAGAAAGTGAAAATCCAGCCCAGGATTTTGTATCAACCAATCAGTTGAGTACTCTGTGAATTTGGCTCTTCATGCTCAACTAATTGGTTGAAACAAAATCCTGGTCTGGATTTTTACTTTCTGGACCTGAAATTGACACCTCGGCCTTTCAGCAGGTACACCTAATTAAGGACATCTTCGGAAAGGGAGACCTTACGAATAGCATAGCTTTAAGAAGGCTTCGCAATGCAGCCCGGGTTTTATTTGGCTCTGCAGGTTTCTGCATCTTTCAGTAAGCTCCAAAACACTTTTTAAATGGAATTGTTCATGGCCAACTCATGTCATGTCCTAGAATGCGAAGGGAATGCTGTAAATACTAGTTATTCCTTCTTGATTTTTTGACTAAGTGGCAGAAATTCTGAAGGCATTCATCCTGGTCATTAATAATAAGGTGTAACAGAGCAACTGTAATATTCATAATTCCACATGTTGTATTCATTTTATTGCATGTTTTATTATGTCTGTGCTGCCTTTGATCTTATGCTATCTATCCATTTTCAGTTCTCCTTTTTCAACTGAAATTACATCTGTGGTCACATAGAGCCTATTTAATGAAGCATTAGGTATAAAGCAGGGTGCACTGTGTATGGGGCCTGGATGATGTAATGGTTATTTTATTTAAATAACATTCATATTCAAAGCCCAGGAGTAACCACTAGAGCTGCTTTAGAAAATAGACAAGCATATACAGTTTGGAAGCAAGAATTATCATTCACTATCAGTTCCATCTTAACTTTAATAACATGGGGAGTAGTATTTTATTTGATTTTAGCACATTTCAGCATTTTTAAAGTGTAAAGGTGAAGGATCACCTTTTCAGGTTCTGCAAGCTAGCAGGCAGCACCCCATGGTTCCTTTCAAAGCCTTTGAAGATTATACTGTGGTAGATGTCAGCACTTTGACTAGATGTTTTCCAAGCGCTTATCCTGGACAGGGTCATGGCAGGGGGGCTAGAGCCTATCCCAGGCATCCCAAAGTAGGGATACACCCTGGATGAGATGCCAGTTCATCACAGGGCACACACTCAGACACTATGGGCCGAGATTAGATGCAAACTCCGCACACATTGTAGAGGTGCAACTCAAACCCCAAATGAAGCTGTGAAGTAGCATTATTACCCACTGCGCCACTGTGCTGCCAAAATTGGGATAGCACATCTTCTAATTAAACTTATATCAGTATTTCAGAATAAGAGAAAGTGGGGTTCCCTTCATAAATAGCTGGCACTTTTCGCAGACAGTTCTACATGATAAAATACTGCACAACGAGGAAGTGTACTAAGACAAAGTTATCGATTATATGCTGCAGCGCTTCTTTTTCTAGTCCGAGCAACAGAATTCATCATTTGTCATCACTGACTTTTTGGATAGATATCACGATACACTATTCAAACACTATTAGAAAATGGGATGTCCACATTGAAACTAATCATGTCTGTTTCCCAATATGCGCTTTCAATAAATGCATTAATATACATTAATGAAAAGACTATTGTGCACGTTTCAAGGTCAGTCAATTGAAAATATATCTGTAGCATTGATTCTGCCCGAAGGTTTCCACACTCTTCAGCTTAAGATGTATTATATTAAAAGTCTTTCAAAAGCAGCCTTTCTAATCCAATTTGCCCCAGTAACACGGGTCTTCTTGTGCAATCCTAAGTCCGGCTCTCAACACTGCATTACTTCAAATAGCAGGATACAGAGGTAGTTTCTCGTGAGCCTCCTCCCCATTTTCTCTCCTGCCCTTTATTTTTTTCCTCCCTTTCTCGCCAGTGACCCAACAACACTGGAAGTAATTGCAGGCAGAAAACAACATTTAATGATTGCGTTATCCGACGATCCGACAAAGAGAAAGTCACAGACCAGTACATCCAACAAAGGGGGAGGACTTTTTCAGACACACCGGCTTTCAGATAACAAAGAATATTATTGACTTTGCCCAGATTAAAATGCCAAAACAAATAACAATACCTCAAGAGGGACGAGCAGAGAAAGAATGAGTGCATCTCAGACACACTCTCTATCAGAGCTGTATTGTGCGGTGCTGTTTTCAGAAGTTTTCACTCTATATAGGATTACATAAGATTTATTCATACTCCATCTTAGCCTGTGCTAAACATGTTAAGCCTCTTTGCAAAGTATAATGTACTGAACAAGTTTGCATTTGTGCATTTTTTTTGTCCTATGCTGCTCCTGACTCTGTTTATATGCTGTTTGTTATTTCTGTAGAACTAACCCTCTTTTTTGATAGCCCGTGTCCCCCAAGAAGGCAAACTCGTCCTCCATTAGGGGCCTTGGGAGGGGGTCTGTCAGCAGAAACACAATCAGCGCTGCCCAAATACGCAGCATGGGCTGAAGAGGCGAGCGGAGCAAACACCATAACAATCAGCAATCAGCACGGATAATGATAATGACACAGGGCGCACTACGAGATCCATGCCTCACATTTCTGTTACAGAAAAGAGCTGTTATTGTGCAAATATGATGGTGTGCGGGTAAAGAAATATATTTGCAATTTGACTGGAGAAGAACCGAGAAAACATCCAAAAAAATACTCAGTAACACTTTCAATGAAGCGCATATTCATAAAGCATAATAACTGTTCTTATAATTCATTGTAACGCATCCACAAAGTATTATTTACATGGCTACAAATATTAATAAAGAGGCATAACACATTATAGCCATGTTTCTCGTGCTTTATGAATATGTTATGAAGCTCTCATCTATAATGCACTATTGATACCTTTGTAAGGCAGTACAAAGCATCCGCTATGCTTATACCAGCCATTATAATGCCTTATGAACAAATCTATAGTGCATTACAGACGAGAGCCTCATAAAGCATTTGATGCATAATACTCTGCTTATATGGCTATAATGTGTTATGCCTTTTAACAAACATTTATAGCCATATTTATAATGCTTTATGAATGCATTGTTATTTGTTATGAATGTGTTTCTAAATGACTAAAAACATCACCTTAAGTAAAGTGTTGCCAAATACTCTACATTATGTCTTCCGTAACACATTTTAATTAAAACATAGTGTTCTAATCTGTCTCAGGGTGAAGTGTTTATTAAAAATACAAATGAATAAAAATAAAATGCGATAAAAAGTCAATAAATACATGTTAGAGTAAAGCAATAACATTGAAACTGACACAGGTTTGGGTCAGGCCAGGTTGGGGAGCATGCACTGGTATGTCACGTTGCCGGACCCACCACACAACAGCCACCTCAGGATCCTGATCCCCACACGCGGTCCAGTCACACCCTCCAAAAATGACCGTCTATCTGCCATAGCCAGGTATTACTGTACGTGGGCATCCCCTTGGCCTCGTCCAACCACTCGGGTCCCCAGCAATGAGGACCATGTGAGCCATATTCACCCTCAGGGGAATGTGCCACATAGCCCTGCCAATTTTATCAAAATCTACAATATATTAACTGACTACAAAAAAGGTCAAGATGACAACACATGCAATGCAACATTCTACATACAGTAAATCAGGTAAGGTAACATTATGACAATAATGATGCAAATAGAAGAAAAAGAGTTATTGCAGTCTAATATTGCTTAGGTGTGACTCTTCTAAATTTTCTACAGCACAACTTGATTGCAAAGCAAGAAATCTGAGAAAATAATTAAATATAATTAAATTATTAAAATATTAGGAACTCTACAGTAACATCAGTCATTTTAAACAGGGGCATTTTAAATATGTATTACATGATTGCTTTTTTGTTTCTGCAATATATAAACTGCATGCAACTGCTACTGTATAGAGTTGGAATTACTGATAGGTACTGATGGGAACTTTGAAATGTAATCAAGTAAGCAAACTTTATCCAATGATTTATACTTAAACAATCAGTTTCAAATGAAGATTACATAGCTCTAGTACAATATTGAAGATTGAGCAAACACCCCTCCATGGTGATCCATGGTGCATTTGGATAGATTTTGGATAGAATCTTTTTTAGCAGAATATCTCTTTTTAAGTGTTTAAGGGTGTAGCAACATGCATTGTTTAATAAGTAAGTAAATAAATAACAGAATGACTTGTTATTGACTTGTTAAAATGATAGATTGAATTGTTACTTCTCCTAGGCAAGAGTGGGGAAGCCATCATTCTTTTGCTGGACATTCGGAATTTGAATTGCAATATCTGCTGTAATACATGCCAGAGAAAATTTCAATGTATCAGACTCACGCTCCCCATTCACCAACAATTTGACCAAAATTACAAATGGCCCACCAGTAGACAGGAAATAATAAGATGACTTGCAGAGTATGATTTTCATTGCATGGTGGAACTGACTGTGCATATGAGAAACTGTTGAATCTGGAACAAGGTATTTGTCATTGTGACTTTTATAAATTATTACTTCAGATAAATGAAATATTTGTTTTTATAGCATGCCCAAGAATACCATTTAAGTATTTTTAGTCATAGTTCAATACTGTTCAGGAAAATTGCATTCTTTGTGTCAAGTTAAAGACGATAAAGGGACTTATCCTAATAGATAACAAAAAAGACCATTTTGTTTTAAGTAAAATCAAAATCATTCAAACCAGTACTTAAGTAACAGTGCATAACACAAACGTCCTTAAAGTAAAAACGGTGGCTCAATCACAACTCAAATATAAATGTTTTTCTAAAATCTATGACTAGCTTCATTTTTTATAAGATCCAAATCTCCTGAGCTAAAACCTAATTGAACTCTTATTTTGACTCTAGGGTAAGATGGTATTATAAATAAGATTCTAAATGAGCTGTTCTTCACACGTCATTAAACATATCATCAGATGCTCTATAAAGAGGGCGGGGCTTGAATTGGGCGACTGAGAGATATAGTGGGACTATAAAAGATTCATGCACATATAGCATCAGTTTAAGAGATGCATATTGAATTCTCTCTTTGTTCTATAAGAGAGCAAGCAAAATTTTATAATCATGTTTTGGCCAAGTCAAGAAAATTAAACACGGTTAAGCGTTCTTTGTTATGGGCTAGTAGAAGACGTTGATTATATAAAGTTATAATTACAGCGTTTTAATTAATTTTAATTGGCACCTCCTATTATCTATTATTTCCAACATCTAAGAGAAGGCAGTCAGATTATTGAATTGATTGATGCTTTTTATGATAAATATGGATTTTCACCCTGGAGTGTCATTTACAATTATTATCAAAATTCCAGTTTTAAAATACATTACACCCTGTAATATAAATCCTGAAAAAGTGACAGCAAACACTGCAGCGCCGTTCTCTCTCTTAGGGGCACACCAGCCATTCCTTGGCCAGAGTCTAACCGAATTCCTGGGTAAATAAATTAGTCGAACTTGTAGTTTCACTGCGAGCAATTAAGTGATAATTGTACTCAATTTCTTCTAGTTTGCTTTTTTTACAATATAAAACCTAAGAAGTCCAATAATATCCTTTTTAGACATAGTTATTCATGCAACAAGAACATTACGGCCTGCCTATCTTGAAATTTCAGGTCACATTTTCGAAAAGCAGGAGCTTTTTAATGCATCTCAGCGAATACGGATAAATGAACAGAGAGCATCATGCATATGGTAACCACTTACAGTGTTTTGTGAATATACAGTATACCTGAAGAAAACCTGTCTGTGACTAATACATTTGCAGCTGTGAGTGTACAAAAGAGTCTCTTATTTCCCTGCATTTCATTTACCAGATGGAGCCTATTCTGGTATAGAAATGGCATCCTTTTATTAAAGTAATAAAAGGAAATAAAAAAGCCCTTTTTTGAGTTTTGTACACTGAAAATTAAAAGTCGAGAAAAAGGCTACATATTACCTCTTATTTCAAGACAACTAACTGCAATATAATCGCCTCCTGCAATCAGGAGTAAGAAAGCTTTTAATTTGTAAAAGAAAAAAAAAACAGATGGAAATGGTGATGTTGTTGCATTGCTGTTCAACAGAAAGGGGTGTTATTGTTTAGGCCTAATGTCAGAGAGAAAAAAACTGCCGTACTAAAGGCTTGATGCAGGAACCGTTAGTTTGTGTGTTGAAATACATGTAATGTACGTTACATGACAGTAACTGAAGGAAAAAAAATGCAATATGAATATTTACAGACAGAAAGAAATACACACAGACATATATAATGCCAAGTGACACCAGTTCTTATCTGAGTCAGGGTTTACAGAGTGGAGGAAACATAAACAGCATTATCCCTAAAAAATCAAAAATCCCACTCCTATGGGAAACATCATTCTCTTTCACGGCAAGTGGCATGGAGAGGGGGTCGGAGTGTGATCGGCACTTTGATTGGACTATGCATCAACTCCGCTCAGAAATCGACCCCCAAAAGCCAAGCCCTTTCCAATTTCCTCCAGAGAGGCCAAGCAAAAGATCAGTACTGCTACAGAATAAGTTCACAGCACAACTTATCGAGCATTGCAGGTGCGTCGTGCTCGTTTGCAGCTTTCCAAGAAAAGCAATGTGTGGAAGTGATATAGTGTGCATGTGTGACAGAAATCCATAGTTCTAGATGGAATAAGAAATCAAAATGTCAAAGTTCCTCTGTCTTTCTTGTTCACTCTGTCTTTATATCCATCTTCATGACCATTTTGGCCAGACACACACACAGATTAGGGAGACGTCTTTGTGGGGACACTCCATTCATTTACAGTGTATGCGCATAACTCTAACCCTAACTATGACCTCCACTCAGTCCTAACCCAACCATAAGTAACCAAACAAAATTCAAGACCTTTAACTATTTAAGATTTTTGATTACATTCACAGATTTTTATAAACTTCAGTTTTTCCTTGTGGGGACCAGAAAAATGTCACCACAAGGTCAAAATAACAGGTCATTTATCTCATTATGGGGGACATTTGCTCCCCACAATGTAAAATATACAGGCCCATGCATAAATGTAGATACCAGTTCCCTTAATTCCATGTCTTTGGACTAAGGGAGGAAATCAGGTTTCATTTCTATCAGATAACATGAATGCAAGCCAATTTATTGTTCTTTTAAGTATAAAGCCCTCTGTTTTACCTGAATTGCACATAGTAAATTTCATAGAAATAAATACAATGAAATTAAGCTAAAATCTGCTTTTAGGGTAAATTTGTGGTTCTGCATAATAATTGAGAAGAAATGTGAGAAGTAGCTCCATAAATGGACAAAAAAAAACTGAATTTTTGAAAGGCCATTCATTCCCAGAGCAGTGGCTTTCTGTGGATGAATATAGCTCTGATGCAGAATCTGAGAAAGCCGAGATGGAGTATTATGGACAAAGGTCCCTGAAGGGCAGCGGCCTTAGAGCAAAATTCCCAGAAAATCAGCCCTAGGCCTAAGCTCAAAACACTTCCCCAAACAAGTTGACCCAGAGCTCCAAGCATTTTTGGGGTATTACGTATCAGATATTAACAAAATATGCATCTGATCTTTATCTGGACTGTTTCCCCATGTCTTATTGGGCCAAAATTCCTGGGTTATTGTGTTTCATCCTGGCCTTTTTTTCCGCCCTCCGCACTCCCACTGAAAGCAAGGTCTGTCACATTTTCTGGTTGGCATCTCTTACAGCTGTAATGTCAAGCCCCATTAGTGTGGCTCAGTGATGGCATGGAAAGACATAAACTCCACAGACCAAATGTCAGAAACTCATGGGGCATTTTGTCATCAGACTGCAGGGGCAGGATCACTGCGTCTTCCCTGCGCGTGTTGCAAAGCCTGCCATGAGGCCCAGGCTTAAGCCTATGCCTACTTCCAACCACAGTGTGTGATTCCGCACATAAACATGCTTAGCATTTTATTAGCAGTATGAATATATGAAGGCCAATGCGTTATCTCTTTTGGCTATCGTAAATAAATAACCTCACTTCTAGAGATAGAAAGAGAGAGAGTTATTATCATTAATGGCTACCATGCCGCTTTTGTGTTCCAGACATAAAAATTTGTCAAAACTGCGAAGCCGCTGTAGCTCATAGTAAAGGTTAGCAGCTTGACATTTTTCCTTTGGTTTTAAACTCACGTATAATATCCAAGGTGACTCTTTTATAATTCCCCATATCCTGCAAACTTTCTGCTTCCGACTCTCGTATTTGATAATAAGATAAACGTTTCAGGTAGTCAGTTTTGCCTTCAATTAAATCTGCTCTTTACTGGTGACCTTGGGCGGAGAACAAGGAAACCATTTATAGACTAACAGCCTTTATGAACAATTATAAGTAATTTTAAACTAAAACAGTTTGAGGTGAACCATACGCAAGATAAAGTAATTATACATGGTTTTCTCATCTAGTTGACCTGTTAGTTCTCTGATAAATAACACCCATGTTTTGTCTTTTTTGAAAGACATTCCTATTGGCATCTGACTTTTGTACACCCATTATGTTAGACCTACAGTGCATAAGCCTTGAGTGCTTTGCTTGACTTACAGCATATAGACTGTTATATATGACTGTGGTTTTTGGTATGGAGTGGACAGGCCCTTCTCAGCTGGTAAATATATTGAAATGTAAATAAAGTGTGGAAAACCGTAAATACCACAAGAATAATTATACCGATTCTGACATGCTGTGCAATCAAAGCAGCCACAGAGTCAATATGGTGCCAATCAGTTTAGTGTTTACTCTGCGGGCTGCTGCTTTTCATTTCAGAAATCACAGCAGAGCTTCTGCCGTACCGATTCGGTCGATAGATGGGACCTGATGGAAAATGTTGATTGCTGACATTTTCCGTCACCCATGATCTGTGAAACATGTAATGGAAGAATGTAATGAAAGGACGATAACGAGGCTGAAGCTGAAAACAGCGGTGATCCTTTCGAAGTTACTTGGGTTTAGTGTTCATTACCGCATGAGGTGGTACATATAGCTGCGTAATTTCTTACACATGTTCGTAAAAAAAAATACACCTTTTTTAACTATCCGAAGGCTGGCAATTATCCATTTCATCAAAAGAACAGCAGACTATAAGCTATTTATTCCCTACTTTATAGAAAAGTAAGATTAAAGTCTTAGTTTCTTATTTGATTTTGACAGAATTAATTCCATTCTCCATGGACATATTACACATTGACATCGGCTTCTTTTTTCATAGTTTTTTCCTTTTGATTTATTGTTGAAATAATGTTTTTTTTTTATAAACCCATGCATTTATGATTCTTTTCTTTATCTCAGTAGAAAAATACTATTGCCTTTGTTCCTTTATAAAACTTTCTCAAGGTGTAGCTCAGTAATTTAAAAAAAAAAATGAATTATTCGGTAACCTTTCTTGTTGTAATATTGTTCACTGAATGTGTGTGTCCTTAATACATCCAACCAAAATCTCATGCTAGGTTGCTTTCTCCCCTTCACAGCACTGCTCCTAAATCTGCTATGTTCTGTTTATGAGCAGAGTATAAGAACAAGATAATTTGGAGAGTGTGATCTTTTCAGTGGAAATGTGTTAATGTGAATTCAGATTAGACATGGTAATGTTGAGCAGTAATAGGAATTTTGTAACCCAGAAATGTCAGGCATCCAGCCCTGCCATTGTTTCCCACAAGCCAGATTTTTAAGAATTCTGATTTACTGTCTTGGTACAAAAAAAGACGGACCATGTGTGAGATGTCATAATACGTTTCATGAAAGGCAATTGCGGTAAAATGTCAGGGAAACTAATTAACTTCCATAATTAAAAAGTAAAGAAATGCCGGTGAACTCCTCTTGTGATAGGCTGGGACATTTCTCTTGATAAAAGTATCAATTCAGTGGTGTTTTGAAAGCCTACCATTTTTTTCAGATCAGATCAGCTACAGTATTCGCAGTTTTACTCCCTGTACCCTCAGTTAAATCGCAGAGGTTGCTCATATGCATATACAGTATGTAAGTGAAGGGTATTTGTACCTTTCTAACTTACCCAGGGGTACTTATCATCTATAGCGGAAGCAAATCTGAACCAGTTCGCATTATTATTATTTTTTACTTTAATTTTAATTACACTTCTGTGCCTTGGGATGGCATACATACTCTGGAGTAGCTCATCTCTTGGGTTGTTGGTTTTTATCCATTCCATGGCTAGGTGTGTTGAGTAAGGGTTATAGTTAATTTCAGCTCTATTTCAGTACTAATGTACATTTGCTTTGTTTAATCTTGTTAATTTAAATTTCAGTTTATGTGGATTGGTGTCCCTAAGTTGCCCGCAGTTTGTGTGCCCCAGGATTGAATGATATCATGTCCATCATCTTGTGATTCTTGGGACAACTCATTATCATCCTGCATTGGCTAGGCCTGTTTAAGCAATCTCATGATAGTACACATTGTCTTTATTTCACATAATGGGTTAGTAGTCACACTGATATTCTCGTGGGAGTTGCAATGGACTCTCTGTTTTCTGTTATGGGAATAATATAGTCGAAAAAACATGGCAACGACAAAATGAAGGAAATTTCTAACATCACTGCTCACTGAAGCAAAAGATTTTTGTTCAAAATAATAATAAAAAATGGAAATGCCAAAACTGTCATTCTGAGTGTGTGTCAAAGAAAAAGGGGACATGGAGATTGAGGAGAAACACAACAAAAAGGTACTTGCTTGAGGGATGTTTCATCCCACTAATAAGAGAAATCTGACAATATATGTACCACTACAGATCTCAAGAATTAAAATGCCAGATATTAGTTTTCTGAATATGTCATCTTTTCAGTTTCAGGAAAGGAGATTGCAGTGAAATGTCAGGGACACTAATTAACTCACATAATTAAAAAAAGAAATACTGGTGAACTCTTCTCATAATAGGCTGGGACATTTCTGTACCAGTCTACCTAGATGGTGTGAAAAGGGCCATGATACATTTTAGAACTATTATTTACAGAAAGTGTACACATTTCAAATACTCAAATTACTGATCCCCTATATGGACGTAATTCACTTTATGCATTGTTGTGTCATTTATTGATGTACACCGAAGTCTGCATTTTACAGATAATACACCAAAGTGCCTCGTTGTAAAATATTAATTAATAAAAGTGTGAGCTGATGTGTCCTTATTCACTTCATATTGTTAATTAATTCATAACCACTCTGATCTGCCTTTGATGTCCCCTTAGTCCTGAATGAGAATCCAAAATGAGCTGAACAAATGGGTCTAGGATCTTCTATCTATAGAGATGGATTTATGTGGAACGAATGAATTGCTGTAATTAAATCTGTTGCTTTTATAGGTGTATGTGTGTATATGTGAGAGTGCGTGTTGTTGAATCTGGATAAAGTACTTTTTGTAAGACAATGAAACTCTTACAGGTCTCCATAACTTTGTACAATTTTACAATTATTTTAATGCAATTCTCAGAAGGGGTCCGGACGTAGTAGTACTGCTGTATGAGTACATATTCAGCCATTTTAAACTATATTGTACTCTAGCATTTTCTGTTGTCTTCAGCTAACAATTGGATCTGTAACAGAAATATCAGTTTGGCTGAACTTTTAAATAGTGAATCATTCACCCGCCCCACCAGCCTTTTAATATTATAAGTAGAAGTACCAGTGCATTCTTGTGTAAGTAAACAGCTGCCACTGAAATGGTTTTATACTATAAAAAAACAACAATACCAACAACAACAATAATAAAATGTAATTACATTAGGGAAAAGGGTTGCTGAGGTGCTCCAGAGGATAGCTTTGTGGCTTCCTGCCTCTACTCCGTCAGTGTGGAGTCTGCACATGGGTACTGTACACTCTAGTTTCCGCAGCAGTCCAAAGACATGGCATTAGGGTATTTTTGATAGCATATGATGTATGTGTATGTGCCATTTGTCCACGGTGTACCCCAGCCTTGTGCTGCCTGGGATAGATTCCAGGTGACCCTAACCAAGATAAGATGGATGGGAAATAATATCCATTCATTATCTGGTCCTTCATTTAGCCACAACACATAAAAAAGATAAACATTCCAGTAAATGGAGCTTGTTTCCTGTGACATTGATCTGATTGACTTTATTATTGCCTAACAGTTCTGCTTAGGGCACTTTATGTTGTACTTCCTTTACTCCTTATTACCAGTAGAGGGCATGTGGTCTCTTTTTAGTCTGGTCTCTCCCAGCAGAGTCCTTCCTCACAGGGATATTACTATAGGCATCAAGCAGCACGACTCTTCCCCAGATACATTCCTCACAGCTTTCGAATGTCAAGTGTGGCGACAACATCATGTCTTCATTAAAGACCCGCGTCGCATCACTGGGTTCAGCTGAAGTAGCATGTTTTGGGTTGTTTCTTTGTTTTCTTGTTTGTTTATTTTAAACATTTTAAACTGCAATTAAAAATGACCTTTGTACCTTTTTATTGCTGTGACCGTTCTTAAGGGATGTGCATCGCCTAAGCTCATATACTCAGTAAAACTGCAAAAACCCACAAAACTTGACATATCCATCGGCACTATATGCAAACAATAAGAGATGACATTTGTGACACTTTTGCTGCACAGGGAGATGACAGCTAGGCAGTGGACTCTGGGCTGGCTGGAAGAGAGTGATGTTTTCAACCTGCACTAGGTAAGCTCTACTTTGTCCTGTGGACGCTCAGCAGTCCGTAAAGTTGGCACACACCTTGATATCCTGATACAGCAGCAGATGGAAGGGACTGTATTAATGACTTGTGATAGCTTCACCAGTCGGAAGAGGAACTATGTGACATCTCACCATTGTTATGTAACTGATAACAGCTGCTATTTCTTAAGAAAGCCCCCTCAGTCCACCATATTCACTGGGAAGGAAAAAAGCAGAAAATTCACCTTTTCTAATGAAAGTAGATCTAGGTATGCTGCTAATACTTTACAGGTTGCACTGGACTAAAAACTCCCAAACTGGCAGAGACTGGCCCCACCGTTAAGGGGTATGTATCGTATAATCACATCCGTGCAGCCTATTCAAATGTACTCTGTGGTTACAGTCAATGCTTTTGTGTGTAATTATAGCTCGGATTAATTGTTCTGAAAGAAGATTCCCTGGTTGGCAATGTGTTGTGATCAAGAAAAACCATGCAAGATTATACGGAAATGTACAAAGGAATATAGTGTTTACAATTAGATACACCCTTTCTTTGTTTCATTCAGCCAAAAAGCAATGGCCATTATCCATAACAATGCCACAGAGGTTTCCAGATTTTAATTGTTTCACATTATACATACAGTACATACAATGCGGAACAATACAAAAATGTAAAATTATTTTTGCGTGTGCATGCATGTGTTTCCAGTGCACATAGTCCTACATAGTTCAAATAATGCAAGATCGACTTGCTAACCAAAATTTAATTTGCGTAGAGTTTTTACTTTGCTTCCAGCTAAGAAGCTGAGCATGGATTTATTGAGGGTCCTTGTTTCCTCCTGCATTGTGACTGAGTGTTGACAGTGTTTTCCTAAATAATAACAACTGATCCCGTGTTAAAATCTTGAAATGTAGTTGTAAAACTGCGTTATCTATTGTGTTACCCACACTGGTGGTAATTCTCGAAAAGAAGTACAAACTCACCAGCCATTTTATTAGGTGAACCTGTTCCTTTTATGCTAACACCCCGAGACTCAACACAGGAAGCAAGGTCAAGAGGTTCAGTTGCTGTTTGCCATAGCTTTAGAATGAGCAATATCTGCGATCTAAGTCATTTTGAACATGTTATGGCTGTTGGTGCTAAATGTGGTGGTATCTCAAAAGCCGTAATCCTTCCTGTAATTTCCACACATTGCAGTGTCTTGAGTTTACGCACGATGATGTGCTTTACAAATAAATAAATAACCCTGTTAGCGGCCCTTCTTTAGGCAAAAATGTCTCGTTAATAAACTCAGCCAGAGCGGAATAGCGTACTTGTTAAGGGCAAGAGGGAGGCTTCATGCGGGAGAATGTCATGCACCAAACTCCAGAAGCAAGACTTCCGGCACCATGTAGAATCCATGCTTCAATGACTTCAGTCTGTTCTGTCGGCAACAGGGGGTTCGGCCCTGCCTGGTACTAGGCAGACCTACTGTATTCAATAGAGAGGTTCTGGCCCCATGACTGTATTATACCCTGTAAATAGGAAATTATTATAACTAGTAAGGTGTATCAATTTTGCATTATCACAAGTGGATGCTATTGTTTTAAGAGCAGGGTGTTAGCAAAATCTTTCACATAACCTGTGGGTCTCACAGACTCACTAATATTATATATACAGTATGTAAAATTAGTTTGTGTTTATCCTTCCTTTTCTATGTAGCTCTACTGCACCTGATATGAAAATCAACATCCCTGAAAATGTCTAAAATGTACTCTCTATATGCATAGTTAATTGCTATAACCAGTGAATGGGGGATTCAGGTTATTGGATTGAAAACGGGTCTTTTCACACAGGTGTGGTTCCTGAGTTAATTATGCAAATGTCATCCCATCATGCTTAAGGGTTATGTTTAAAATGCTGGGCCGGCCCATTTGCCAATTATTTTGGCTGTCATGGCTAAAAGTGACTTTGAAAAAGGGGTCATTATTGTTGTCAGGAGTTTCAAGGTGGAAGACTAGTCATCTTAGTATTGTTTAACGTGGATTACCAGATTAAGGTGTTATATGGAAGCCTGAGAGAAAATCCACACCATCTAAGGTGCAGCCACAGACAAAATCACATTGTCTTCGTTTTTGTGATGACATTGTGTTCATTAGTTTGAGCTTTAAGGCAAAGTGCATCAATTTGCTGCAATTGTTACTCTAAGCCGTGGCCAGGTATGTTCACAAAACCTTCATAAAACATAGTCACGTTGTAGCAACTAAACCCCTTCTATAACCAAAAGTCTAGCGGTACAAAGAACATGGTGAAGTGGTCAGCTGAGCGCTAGAGAAGGTCAGAAAAACCATTCTCTGCTCCATTCTCTAAAAATGAATGAGTATGTATGTCACAGATGTGAAAAGAAGCCAACATGCTTGAATGCTTGTTTTGCACAATGAAGGATTCTATTTCCAGCCTTATTATCATGTGGGGTTCGTGTTCCTGGTTCAGATGCATACGGCACCGCTGACAGTGCCAATAAATGCCAATAAATACAAAGCCAGCAGCCAGTGGGGGAACATTACTTTCATCATACTAGTGGCTTATTTCAGGATGCCGGCATCCCCATCCACGGCTCAGTAGCAGTCACTGAATTGTTTTATAAGCATGATGATAATGTAAACCTTATGCCAAGGACATCCCAATCACTGGATCTTATCTAGATGGAGTCCGCATGGGAGATTACAATCTGATGCCTGGTCATTGTCACAAACACTAAATCATTGGATTCCTCATACGAGTTTGGTGTCATATTAAGTTCCAAACACTTGGACAATGTGCACCATGGAATACTGAACGTTATCTGATGACGTATGATTGCTTACCATCCCATTAAGTGAGTTTTTGTTGATGTTACTTTTTTGACAGCAGCCTGTATTATTTGATTGATTGACATTTAGTTTTTTTAATGTCCTTTAAAATGTCAGTGATGATAGCAGGTTTAATGTGAAAGAAAAATTAAATCATTGTGGGATTTTTCACGTTTATCTGCTCCTAGGTGAATTAAATATTGAGGGCAACATTTTTGAGTGTCTGTGTTATGAAATAATTAAAGCTAGATTAAATGATAAATGCTGTCATACTTTCAGTTATGCCTTGTGCCACTTCAGAGGACGTTCTCAAAGAAGCCAATTTAATTAAATTATTCATTTCCCTTAGGCAGAGATAAATAACCTAAACATAACAATAACTGATGTTCATTGTTTTTTTTTTTTGTTCATTGGAATTTGAGATTTCTTAATCTATCAATTACATTGTATTCACCACATGTCAGGTTTTGTGGTAGCAAATTGGAAGATTCTGCTTGTTCAGAGATAAATCCTTCTACTTTCTATTTTTTTGTTATTGACAATTATCCTAGCATGTGTCTGACCTTTTGATCTTGCATAAACAGACATAAAGATGTTGTATACTGTTAGTCTTCCCGCCAATAAAAGAGAATATAGAAAATTACGCCTATGACAAACATATTGGAAATATGCACACTCCTCCAGATGCTGAAGTTTCCTACCCTCCATCCAAAGACTGGCAGTATGCAGAGAAATGGACACTCTAAATTGCCCTTAGTGTGTGACTGATTGGTAGCCCATTGAGGGTTTACTTTGCCTTGTGCCCGGTGCTTTATAGAATACCCTCCGGGCTCACCATGACCCAGCATTGTGTAAGCAGTAATGAGAAATAGATGGATGTATGAATAAACTAATCTAAATATTCTGAATTATTCATTTTTCATGAAATCATCAGATAACTATTTGGTCAATTTTAAACATGTATTTTAGGAGGAAAATTGTTTCTGGACTTTGTAACCTCAGACATACACTATTTAAATATAACTACTAGAACACAGGAATAGCTCACCAATATAAAAGCAATAAAAATCATAATTCTGTAAAGAGCATTTAATTTTACAGTGCGATATTTCAAAAACATATCCCTGAATTAGAGGTTTGTCGGTTTAAATCATCGGTCAAGCACCACTCCTGTGGCTTTTGATAGTTAATATAAACTTAATGGCCCAAAATTAGCTATAAAACAGCTGTACACTAAGAAAAAAAAAAGTTGGCTTCTAAATATTCCAGAAAGTATCCACTTTCAGGACCATTTTCTTTTTAGACTAACTAATGCAATATTTTATATGGCTGCATCTAAATTAACCTAAATAGGATCGCAATTGTAAACTCTGTAATTTTCATCAGCGAATTGCCCTGTATTGGCACGGCACTGCATAATTCAAGCCAGATCCAGACTCTAAATTGTCCACGTGGAATAGTCCCTTGGCCAATTTACAGACCACACAGCCTGGACTGTCTACTTCAACCTAGGCTGATTTGCGATGTTTCGGAATACCTCACTATAGCCTTGTAATGTAAGACGCACATGATTTCATCCTACACAGTCCTAATACAACAGTTGAACTACATAAGACACCATGCCATTACTATACTGTATATTATGTATTTTGCTCGATTTATTGATAACTAACCAATATCATCGGCCTCTAACTAATACAACACAGCAGAGAACTGCACTTTTGAAGATATCAATACTATGACACCCAGACAAAAAAATAATTTGAAGTCTTTTTTAAATAAATTTTCAGATCATTTCCCCTTTCTGTGAGCTTGCTGTAAAATAATTCAATTATTCATTTATTAGATTTTAAAATGCTTACCATTCTATATTTCGTGCAATTGTTTGGACATTTTTATTTTGGCTGCCTGCTGTGCACTGTGGTTTAATGATGAAAGAGACACAACTTCAAAGAGATTAGCACATCAGCCCAAGACAATGGAAAAACAATCAGCCCGTATATTTTTCTTCTAGCACATGGTTTCTTGGGGCAAAGCCTTTGGTAATTTGATTACGTTCTTCCTCTGTTCATTTGTGGAGTTTTTAAAGGGAAATGCATTTAAGCGGGAAAACTGACAGTTGAGAAATCGCATCCCTTTTAGTATTGGAATTTTGGTTTTTCATCATGGCATGTCTTCAAACACTATACTGTTTATTGAAATGGCAGAAATATAATGGTGGGGGGTTTTTATGACAGGAATGTGGAGTTCCTTATTCTAGAACTACATTCGCAGCAGTCCCATGCCGAATTCTGTATCTCAGAGCTCGTTAAAGAGTCCCTGTCATGTGATGTGTTATTCTGACATCCGCTCAGATGGTGAGAATAGGCCTCACTGGCGTTATTAAAGCTCATAGAACTCGACTCATCTCTCCCATTGGTCAGTGAAGAGAAACCGTTAGGGATGAGAAGCTCTCAGGTAAATTGACAGCATTCAGCTTAGCACCTGGCAACTGCAAAGATGTCTTTCAGGTGTTTTAACTGCATGCAAATTTTGTATTTTGAAAGTAACTTGTATGACATTGTGAAGGAAATAAGAAGAATGTTAATAATGTCTTTGCAGTAGGTTGGAATACATTGTAACATATAAGAGTCATATACAGAAAGAAATAAAATAAGCATCAAATGCATTCTTCCCTAATACCCTAATATAAAATAAATTCAGATATACATACATATGGATTTAAATATGACTTATTGTATATAAGTATTAATTGGCCACATTCATGAAGGAAATGCTGCCTGAAATAACTATTACAATACTAATTTTAAAGAATACCAGTCTGACTTCATATTATGCAAAGCATGTTTTCTGGAAAATTCCAAGGAACTTCTTGTTATGCTATTGCTCACTGTGAAAATAGATAGCAGCCATGGATGATATTTCTTGAGCAATGGAGGCAGTGGAAGAATAAGGAGGCGTAGGGGGGTGTGTGTGTGTACGCTTGCGCTATGTAGAGGAAATCCAGAGTTAATTGCATCCACAGTCATTTGTTAGTCATTCTGCATTATGCATATAAAGTGCAGGCAGGCTGACATACTCTGTGAAACTGAAACCTGCCATGTCAGTGTTCTCTTGTTTACCGAAGCACAGCTTATCCTCGCAGATTAAATACGAGCCACAATTCAGTTCCTTTCAAGTGCATGGATTTCAAAGTTGACACCTGCATTGTATGCTTTGTATATTATCATTTCCACATGCCATACAGTATCAGGATGAAGCTATTCATGTTAGCAATATTTATTTTTACTTCACATTTTAGGCGAAATGTTCAAAGCTAAGCCAGAATCTTTGAAGGGAGCATAAGTTTTGTTTCCTCGCAATTTGTAATCGTTGACAGGTGTAAGAGGAAGTGGATTCAGTACGGGATTTAGGGAGGTGGGGTGTCAGTATGTTCCTGTCTGCCTCTCCCCATGCTCTGCACCCAGTTTCATATTGATGAGATCTGCAGCAGCTAAAATTGCTTGTCTTCTTTAAACATTTAACTTAAGAAGGCAGCATTCAGTATCCCTCTTATCAGAATGTTAATCCAGAGGCAGGGAAGTCCAAGGCTGATCGCACAGAAAATATGTAGCAGACCATTTTCTTCTTCTTAGTAATTCCAATCAGTTTACCAATGTTGCAATGTTCTGTTTATGTAATGAAAGATTACTTAGTTATTTTTTAGTTATTACTTCTTTTACTGCACATTCATTCCCAAACACACTTCTGACAATGATATAAGGGGAATATCAGGAAGATAGTTCATAGATATTTTATGCTTTCAATCCTTGTACTTATCAATGGATGCTACACAATGCATGATGTATTACCCTTCTATTACATTGCATGATGGTACTGTAGTAATGCAAGCCTTTGACAAAAATGTCCGTTTTCCTGCCTTTCCTTCTGTGAAACTATATTGTGATTATTTAGTCTGCTGGACTCAATAGAGAGACCCTCTTACAGAGCTTTTTCCTCAATACTTATAACAAAAGTGAAAGGTGCATCTTCCAAGTACTCATATAATGCATAGTGAAGACACAACTGCTCAGGTCCAAATATGTGAAATTACTGCATGTGCTTTTGACAGTTAATTATTTTGAATGTTCTGTGGAAAGTATCTGCAATTTTGGGGAATTCATCATAGCTGTTTTTGCATTTTGAAAAGGTAAGTACTACATTGAGAATGAAATGGAGAAACATCCTGTTCAGGCAAGTGCTTTACATATAAGGCTCCTTATATGCCTGTGTATGAGACATACAGTTAATTTCAAAACAATTAGAGCCTGACAAGCATAATTCTAACTAAGCTGAAATAGTGGGGCTGATTTAAAATTGTAACAGTGGCAGGAATGAGAAAATCCAATCCAGCCATTATAATGCTGTCATCTTAAAAAAAGAAAGAAAGAAAGAAAGAGCTTTTATAAGTGAATTACAAGAGGGTGGGTCTCCAATAGTAATATTCTCTGCATTCAGTATATTAAGAACTATTACATATCCATTCACATAGCTGAACTTCTGTCATTATATATACATCATTATTATCATTGCAAGGAAATTCATACTTCTTCTTCTTCGTATTCTTAATAATCATAATAATAATAACAATCATCATCATCATCAACATAATCAGTATCATCATGGTGGTAGTATGTCAAGCATATCACACCAGACCTCTATTTTTAGGGCCAGACTCATTGAGGGGGATCCCTAGATGTTCTCAAGCCAACTGGGAGATATAATCCCTCCAGCGTGTCTACTCTGGGGTCTCCACCCAGTGGGGCGTGTCTGAAGCAGCTCGCTTGGGTGGAATCCTTATAATACGCCCAGACCTCCTCAACAGACCTCTTTCACTTAGCATTGAATCTCTCAGGCATGTGTAGAAGGTTCTGGATGAGGCCAAAAGCACAACATCATCTCTAAATAGTAGTATCTGTTGCTTCTAGCTCCCCATCCTGGATGCCCTTCCAGCCACAGATGTCGACACAACTCTGTATTCATATAGGGGACTGAATAGAATGCAGTAGCAGCCCCAACACACCATATTCCTGCATGGCCATATACCTTCCTCAAGTCTACAAAACACATATACAGTATACTGTGTTATCCAATTCTCTTGAATACTCACACAGCTCACAAAGGAAAGGACCAGGTCGCCTGTTGCAAAATCTGGTCATCTGTACTAGAATCTGTACTGGTCCTAATAAATCCTAGGTTTGATCATTGAGCTGTGTCTCTTGACATAGTCTTTAACAGACAGACTGAGAAATGTGATCCACCATATTTAGAACTAACCCTTTAGAGTTCCTCTTTGGTTAGTCCAGTTCAGATATACTGTATCCGCCTTCCATGCAACAGGAACATGCAGGCTTGTTACCAATGTTACCCCAATATACAGTGCTTTCAACATCTCTGGAATTCATCTACCTCT
Organism: Petrocephalus sullivani; assembly: GCA_026780845.1. Classification (NCBI taxonomy): domain Eukaryota; kingdom Metazoa; phylum Chordata; class Actinopteri; order Osteoglossiformes; family Mormyridae; genus Petrocephalus; species Petrocephalus sullivani. The sequence continues at coordinate 22,759,017 of JAODKM010000002.1, read as the reverse complement.
GCATCCTTTCCATTATGGAGGTCTCTAACTGCCATCGTGACTTCAGCTGAAGTGACAGACACTGAACCAGCAGAAGCTGCCAACATTGCCTCCTGGTGAGATGGCATATCTACTGGGTTAAGGGGTTTCTCAAAGTATTCTTTCCAGTGCTTGACATTGTCACCAGACTTGGTCAACATTTCACCACCATAGCTGATCTCAGCTGGAGAAAAATCCCTTCTCCTCCTCCATAGATTTTTAATGTTTTGCCAAAACATCTTTGCCACCACCTAACAGTCTCTCCCCATAGGCTCTCAAATCTCTTCCCATGCATGGGCTTTCACCTCCACCACTGCCTTCGCTGTAGGCTGTTAATAGCTTTCAGCTGTCTCCGGAGACCCCCGTGCTAGTGCTGCCCTGAAGGCCTCCTCCTTCACTTTGACAGCTTTCCTCACTACAGGTGTCCACCAGAGGTTCCTGGGTTACCACCATGACAAGCACCGGCTGCCTTCTATCCACAACTGCTTTCAACAACTGAAACAATTGAGGATTCACTATCCATGACAAGGTGAGGAGTTTGGAGATCTGGAGGGACCTTGTAATAGAGTTGCTGCTCTTTCAGTTTGAGAAGGTGGTTATGGCATCTTATAAAGGTGTTACCTGGATGGTTCTCAAGGGAAATGTTTCAGGCATGACCCACAAATAAACAAACAAAGTAATAAATACATAAATAAACAGACAGACAAATAGATAGATAGATAGATAGAATTAATAACCCATTCTTGGAAGGTAGTTAAAATGAGTTTGATACTTCGCATTCATTTAAAATACACTGGACTTAAAATGTCTGTACCATTACGGCTTAAAATGCATCAGCAGAATCCATGTTTTGTCCTTTTAAGCAATATAGGATAACTAATAGAAGACTAAACTTAGACTGAAAATCTATATTTCAATTGTATCATACTCCTTATTACATTTTGCAGCTATGGTTTTGGAATTGCTCTGGAGTGCTGACAACAACAAAATCTACTTTCCTCATCAAGTCTGCTCTTCTGCTGGTGATTTGAGTGGCAGATCTACAGCTCACTGAGTCTTCTGTAATTCAGTATTTCAGGATAATTCAATCCATTCTGAATGTACTTGCCCTATAAGAAGGGATACATTTCATTCATACCAATTTCTAGCATCATAACTATAGTGAGGAAATTTATCAGCAACTGAAATAAGCACTATGCAGCCACAATCTAAATCTAGAAGTCATCTGAAAATGAAAGAAAAAAAAACAACCACTATGTTTATACAAAACATGTAATAGCCTGTCACCATAACTTATTAAAAGCAAACATGAGACTTTTCATGAGAACCTCATGTTAAGCACATGCAGACACAGGGTACCCTATTTAGGCATGCATATTTATAAGGCTACATTTTTATCTACATTCATACATTTCGATATCAATGCAGCTATTCCTGGAGATGTTTTCCTTTTTTAACATTAATGGAAAAAGTCCAACACAGATATTGGTTGATGATATCGTAAAGCCTTCATAGTGCCAGTAAGTTCAGAATACAAAAATGGATTGACATCCGCCCCCTCCCCCACGCAAACACACACACACACACACACACACATGCAGTGTGTAATCCTATAATTATGGGAACACTGCATTAGGGAAAAACCCTAATCCCAATCATGACACCCTTAACCTTAACCCGGCTCTAACCTTAACCGTAAGTAACCAAAAGGGAAATTTCAGGTTTTACCACACTTTTGGGACATTTTGGTCACCAAATGTGATCTATGCAAACACACACACACACACCCACACATAGTCATATATGTTACCTTTATGAAAGCAAAGTATCCATTGGTTTAGTTGATATCTATTTTGCTTTGTTGTATCTTGGATATGAATAAATAAACTAATATATATGAATACATAGTTAGAAGATAAACTACTAGGGAGGTAAAATTAGCCACACTTAAATCTGTAGCATATGAAGCTCTGGATGTCACTACATACTCAAAATACCTCAAATTTAAAAAATGGTTAAAATGGGGGGGGGGGTGTCTAAGTAAGTCTATATATATTTTCAGATATTATCAAAGAAAGTAATGGAGAAGTGAAATCATTTGCTTATGTTAGAGTATTTTTCTAACGGCAAGTTTTTCACACGGTTATACTGAAATCAATAATTTGCATATATTTTAAATATATATAAAAAAATAACATGAGAGCTAATGTTTTAAACACATTGACAAGCATAGGAGCCATTATGCAGAGGGGAATTTAGAATAGAGAATTCTGACTGATAAAGTGTGTGGATTTGTAAAGGAAGTATATAGAATATACTGAGAATCAGCAACCACTTTCGTTTTTATACACAAGGTTAAGTTTTTGTACAATAATAATTTAAATACTTACATCGGTGACTCTCTGGAAGAATTCCTGTCTCTGAAACCTTTGTCACTGCACAACAACTGCCATCAATTAATCAATAATTGCAATGTCTTTTAGCATGGTCCTCAGACTCTTTTAGGAATCGTCTCTCTCGTGGCATATATGTCAATTTGTCTGGTGATTTATGATGTTGACTAATTAAGCCGGTATCGCCTAACCCGTTCTGTGAGCCGCGGTACGGGATACGTTGGCGTGCATCTACTCTGCAATGGGCAAAACTGTATGCAGACAGAATCCCCCAGAGGAGGCAGGGAAAGATGAGAAAATAAGTGGATGAAGAGCAAGGGCACACGTGGGGAAGGGAACTGAAAATCAATGCAACTTTTCCGTCGACGGCTACCTTTGTGGGACAGCCGGCAATGCAGAAATTGTACCCAGGTGGTGCACAGCAAAATATTTAATAAAACATCAGATTCTCAGTTTTAATGATTTCATAATTCCAGGCAGTTACCAGGGTATGAAAGGCAATAAAGAGCATTATTAGAAGTATTAGAATTCAGTATTTTCACGCATGTGAGGGGCTGAGGCTTTCAGTGAGAAAAGTTATGGTGGCTTGTTTGTGTGAGACACTGGAGTAGACAGGATAATATGAAAAACGTGTGTGTGTATATATATATATATATATATACACACACGCACACACAATGATTGCCAAAATTATTAGAACACTTGGCATAATTAATAGCTTTCAGTTGTTTTTGTTGAATTGGCCATTAAAATGCCCATAAAACAAAGGAAATATCTACAAAGTGATTATTATGCTCTATAAACGATAGAATAGAGCCGTCATAAGGATAATCACTGTGCTAAGTCCGGACCTCAACCCCATCAAGCACATTTGTGACGGGTTGGAAAATAAACTCTTCAGATCTATTGTACATTTAAAAGAGATCCTTTGGCTTGAGTTGCAGAAGGCATGGGATACCATTAGTGCTGAAGTTCTCAGGAAATATATTGACACTATGCCAG
>JAODKM010000002.1:22732068-22747563 GCA_026780845.1 Petrocephalus sullivani | reverse complement strand
GGGCAGGACATCAAGGGGCAAACAAGAGGCAGCTGAATAAAGGAAACAAGCGGAGAATTCACACGAGGCAAACACAACGAGGGTCAGGTGCGACTAATCAAGCCCCGCCTGAGGGCAAAACAGGGGAAAAACACGAAGGGGCGGGGCTGAGCGTGACATATGTCTATGCATGTTGATGCTTGCGCTCACTCCGTTCATTGTCCTGTTTTTGCTAATAAACGCCCTTGTGAAGGGCCTAACCCCGCAGCCTGCCTTTATGGGTCGTTCCTCCCGCCGCAAACGTTACAGCGTGCTTTTCCTGCTCATAGCAGTGCTCTTTTTTAAATGAGGTGTGGTTGGGCACATTGCTATTTTAAGGAGCTTTTGACCAACAAATACCACATCTAATGCCAGTGGCATATAATCAAAAAGCAGCATCTTTTAGAAACCTGCAGGTATATGATGCTCGCAATATAAACAGGTACATGCTCAAAGTGCACTATTGTTTTTTTGTTATTTCATTTTATTTCATATATATACATATTATTCACTATTTAATGAATTTTACTGCCTCTTTCAAAATACAGTATAGCTGTTTGAAATGCTTTTTAAATGAGCCTATATTTGTCACTGAGTGAAAATGAGCCCAGTCATTCTTTTTCCCATCATGCTTTCTGTATATGCAGCACTAACCTCAGGTAGCTAGCCAGAAGCAGATGGCTTACCACAAGCAAATTAGGCAGAGTAAAGTAAAAAAAAAAAAAAATTCCATATGCTGCCGTGCATATACTGTAAACCCCAAAATGAGCACTGATGAACTTCTTGATTACTATTGGCGAAGTATGTATTAGCTGGTGCAATGCTATATGGATAGCTAAACAGATTTGGACATGCCCATAAATGTTAGTTGTGCCTTGTGTTTTACACTTTGTGTTACATTGTCAAAATATAGCTATATACGGCTTTTTTTTTTAAAAAAAGAAGAACACAGTGAATTTCTGTATTTTGTATTGCGTATAACCAAACCTAAAGGATTACACATGCTAGTCAATAACGTCATTAATTTATATTTTGTGTTTCTGATTACACCCCGTGTGGCGTCCACATCTGAACAGCCCTAACCACGCCCACATTCACCTCAACCATCACACCTCCAATAATCGTCGATACATTTTCTTCAACACAGTTCTGAACAGCTGCATTACATTGTCACTGACTTTCATTCGATTAAAGCCCAGCGCTGACCTAGTTCCTTGTGAAGAACTGAGTGCCTGCACCTTACGCTGTGGTATCTATTGCTATTGGAGCCCATGTTCGTTTCAGGTTTCCTGGACTTCCGATTCTTCGATGGTTGCCCGTTTACCTTCTTGTTACTGACCCTTTGCCTGTACCTTGGAATTACGCCTTTGCGTTGTTTTGCTTCTCTGTCTTCTAACCCTGATTCAGTTTACACCCTGATCTTCTCTGACATCGATTTGAGCTTCTAAATTAAACATGCAAAACTCCTGCACATGGATCCTCGCCGTCGGATCATTACACCCACACACAAGAACTATATTAATTATTTTGTGATGGTATTATTCTTCTTTCATTAATCTTTTGAATAATTACCAAGCAATTATTCCTGGAGATTTGTCTTTGTTGTTGTCTTTGCCAGTATTGTTTTATGAAGTAAATATATAAAGCACACGACACAAATTGAATTCACTAAAGAATTCAAATAAGAACAAAGGAGAAGAAGATATATAGGATATATCTGAAAAATGAATCATTCAACTATACTATCAAAGTTAAGTGAAGCATTTCAATCCTTTCCATCTTTCAAGGCTCTTCTAGGTTAGCGACAGAGGAGTATCCATGCAGAATTTCTTTGGTATAAACAGCTGTTTCCATTCCCTCAACTGGGGAAGGCTGAATTGCGCGTTGTGGGGGTGAGCTCTGAATCTGATTCCCTTTGCCACACTAAGGACCAATCAGAGGCCTGTAGCGGCCCTGACAGCACCCGGAGTGGCCTGGAGCCATTCCTGACGTAGAATGTGCTTGGCGTGGCAGAAGGTGGGGCAGCTGGTCCACACAAGTGTATGTTCAGACAGCAGTGTATTACAAGCAATTTGACTGTGCTTTTCAAAAAGCATCCCTGGTTTGTTAAATAGTTACCTGGTACTGAGATTATATCATCTCTGCATCTCTGTTGTGAATAGCAAAGAGAATCAGTATAGTAGAAAATGATGCATTTTGTATTTTTATGAGCAACTATAGGGAAATCCTTACGCATTTTTTATTTCAACCTGCAGTAATGAATTTAAAAAATGACAAACATGACAATCACATGACACATTTTAAATTTTAAATAGTGAAATGGCCAGTTTGTTTGCTGCTGCTGGGAGCTGCCTACTGTAGGTGTATGCGGGACACTGTACAATGACATGCGCACATGTATGGCGAACAGATACCATCTCAGTCTCAATATTTTGTATATTTATTTACTGCAGTTGGAAAGGCAGTTGTTTATAGAGCACTCATGAAAGTGGGTTTTTGTTTATAGAGCAATCATGTTTGACAAAAAAAGAATATATAAATAAAGAGTATATACTGTAAGTATTGTGTACTTTGGTGGTATTGGAGATACTGCAGAACAGGTTTAAGTCAGCAGTGTATTACGCTGCTCTTTGGAGTAGCTTTCTACAGTCCACCCAAGTGGTCTCACATAAGCCTTGTCTCTAAGCTCCACATTTAATCTGATCAATACAGCACCACACTTGATTAAACACAGCCGCCTCAGCAGACTCCAGCCTCAAAGGCTGATGTTTGAGTTCTCCAAGCTGTATTTGCAGTGAGTTGAAAGAGAGAGGGATTCCCGTAAAAGCTATCTATAGCTAAAGCCATGAATAAAACATCTCCTATCTTTATTATTTTAGTTTCTGTGTTTCTGTGTTGCTTCAAACAGTAAAGGACCTGGGTTCGATCTCGGCCTCAGGCATGTGTGTCTGTGACTGTGTGGTTGAGTGGACATTGCATTTTTGCTAGATGCCTCCTCCCCACGGTGTGAAATCAATCCCTGCCCCCTGACCTATCTGGTGTTTTCCTGTCCTCTTTCATTCCCTGGCTTTCATCTCCAGGATGGGACCCCGAGTCTTTTTCACTGCCCCCAAAACTTGCTAATCACCATTACCCTTTAGTCTGTGACAAAAATGCCCCCTGGAGCAGATAATATTATTTTATACAGAATATGTTATTGACTTGCCCTTAGTCGGGTGGGAAGGGGGGGGTGGGGGGGCAAAGGCAAGGATCAGGTAGAAGGTTAATTTGGAAATCACTTGTGTTAAAATTAGCTAAGATGCCCAATACCATAGCATGTTGGAATGTAGGAAATTCAATTCATTTCTTACAACATGAATAAATATTATACATGTATGATGTGCATATCCTAAGGGAGAAATCTTAATTTTGGCCAGGATATTAACTGCTGTCTGATTTAATACATTCTGGCGACAGCAAGGTAACTCCTTAATACACTGGAATGGAACTTTCTTTCATGACACTTCACAGTCTCTTCTTAAGGAAATGGGGGGAGGGGATGCCTGTGATCTGACTCGACTCCCCAGATCAATAGCCTGTCTCTGTTGAAACAAGTGTTAGAGCATCTGCAGCAGGCAGAACGCAGGGTCCTTCCCTAAGTTACCTGTAGCAGCAGAGCACTTGCACAAAACCCCATGGCTATGTTGTATATACAGATGAGTCCATTCAAATCCCTTCTGGCTCAGGCTGAGATCTGAAGCGGTCAAAGGCTTTCTTATCTTCTTTCCAGAGGAAGAAAAAAACATCTGAAATCAGCTAAAAAGGGGAGCCACAAACCTTACAGGTTAATTCTCAGTGCAACTTCACTTAGCTCCACTGCATGACCCTGGGCAGCGGGATAGTCTGGGACTCTAGGGGACCAGGTCATTTTTTTCCACATTTTAATCTGATCTGCACTTAAGGTGAGGCAAATTAAATTTTACGTAGGTTAGCCAAGTTTGTGGTCTACATCAATTTTTCTTCAAGAACAAGTGCAAATTATGATCAAATAATGAACAAATATGGTTGCTACTTGAGATAAAATGTGTCATGATTCATTAATGATTGACAAACATATGATCAGTATTTCACTTGTGTTATCCTTACTTGTTCCTTGAGTAGTTCAGTTTGTAGTTTCCTTAATAGTTCCTTCAGTAATATCACAAAGATCACAAAACTATGACTAACAGATAGTAACAGATTTTGTAACTGCTTGGGATGAATGATGTATCATGAGTAATTAATGATGAACAAATATGAGATCAGTATTTATATGTTATTTGTGACTTGTTTCTTCAGTAGTTCACAACGGTTTGCAGAATTAACAGATTCTAAAACAAATATAGTAACTGTTTGAGATAAAACATGACTCAATTCTTTAATGTTGAATTAACATGAGATTAGTATGTAACTAAGAGTTTGTGGTTAACTAATGCAGAATTAATAGTATAATACTATATTATTTGTTCCTGCATTAATGGATATTATTAATATAGGGCATTTGCTAAAGTAGCATATTATTATGTAATGTTTACATCTCAACTAAGTAATGCTTTCAAACCTTCAGACAGGATACATAGTAACACACCCTGAAACCACATATCCTGTAAAGTCAAGTTTGAATATTTAATTACATTTTAAAGCACTTTTAAAATCACTTGTAATTCTGTTTACAAACTCTTTACCCCATTTTAGGGTGACTTTGCTATGAACAGCGTTATAATTAAATACAATGAATTGAGCTGACTTGCCTAAAACAATGGTGAAAAAGTGCCCTTAGTAGTACGGTGAAGGTGAGGGTTTGAATGTTTACAGGAAGGAGGCGGAGTTATCAATTATTCACACACAACGCTTCTACGAATATATTCAAATATTAGCCTGCAGGCAATTCATACCAAGGTCTTTATTGTTTAAAATCGGTGTCACTTCAGTATATTTAAAGAGTGTGAGCATAAAATAGATTTATAACCATTTTTTAATCTCCAAGATTTATTTACATTCTTCATCTCACAGCTTTATTGATTGTAACAATGGATGTTTGACTCAGCAGAAGGATATCAATAATTCTTATTGTGTGCAGAGCAAATGGAAAGTTCAGCAAAGATATTAATCAACAAATTGTCGGGTTCTTGTTAGGACACATTGTCTGTATAACTATCCATTATGTAATCAATTGTGCGATCCATTTGGCAAAATAACACCTGACTCATGCAAATATGGGGCACACAAATAAATCATATTAGCTTTGTGATGTGTTGTTTTTGGTTAAAAGGCTGAGCAGGTCACTGCAGATAAGACGGGGATGTCAGTTTCCTGTGTTTTGTATTCATTGTCAACGAACAGCCAGAGCATTCTGTATGATTTTGACAGCTGAGCATATATACTGTAGGTTTCAGAAGTACAGGTGCAAAGGCAATAGTGTATTTCCTGACGGGTGTATTTCCTGACGGGTGTATTTCCTGACGGGTGTATTTACAGACGGGTGTATTTACAGACGGGTGTATTTCCTGGCGGCTGTATTTCCTGACAGGTGTATGATGTACAGACAATGTCACAGCAGCTATTTGATCAACTGCACATGCATTCACTGTCGACACAACAGTTACATGCACAGGTTTACACCTCAACTGCATTACTATCCATCCATCTATGCATCCATCCATATACCCATCCATCCATCCAGCCATCCATCTTGCTGCTTGTTCTATCCACGGTTGCAGAAGTTTGGAGCCCATCCCAGAGGCTATGGCAGCAAAGCAAGGAGTAACACAGGATGGGGCACCAAACCATTACAGGGAACACACACACATTGTAACCTGGGGACAAGTTGGTAATTCCAGTTCACCTTAGCATATTTTTGGTCCGTGGGGGAAGGGAGCTTGCCAGCCCCCTCCTCCAGCTGCATTGTAAAACATGATAATTATACACTGTAATAATAGTACGATGTTTGGGAAAGTAAGATAGTAAGATGAGGCACCCAGCAGAGGGATGAGAAGCTCATCTGGGCCTAGAACACGATCTGTTACTTCATTATTCTGTGGTTGGGGCTGCTTTGATTTCAGTGTTTTGCTGTACAGAAGCAAAATGCATGAGTGGCATTGAAACCTCATAGGTAGCGCAGTGCCTTTACAGGTATCAGCAAAATATTCTCCTTGTCTCTGCTTTAAAAGTGATTAGTAAACTATTATTAACTTCCTTTATTTTTATATAGATAATATATAATTTAGATAATTAGTATATGACTAAAGGTTCAAATAAATCATCCAAAGCAATCAATATGCATTAAAAATAACAAGCAAAGAAGAAGACTAACCCTAAAAATATCAAGGAATGATTGATTTTCCTTATTTTTACTACCAAATGTAGCAATAGTGTAAGAATGATTTATTTTTTATTTTTCTTTTAGCCAAACATCCACAGATGAACATCCTGGCAATGTGATAAATCAATCGAAAACAAGTATTGTGTAAAAATGCCTCGAAGCGAATCAACTATAATCTCATAAATAATAGAAACTGAAACGTCATATGAACTTGATTTCCTGAGCGGGTGGTCCAATAAAAAGGCTCTTTTTTTAAGATGAGCACAGAAATTCTGCCGTTCAGAGGCTACATATCCCCAACGTTCCCTTGAGCAGTTACTGAAAAGCCGTCGACTCCAGGTCCCTGCTATACCATCTGTCAAACATCAGCACAGAGGCAGCCTCTGAGCCAGTATTTTTATCCCCCACCCACCTTCTATCTCTGTCTCCCTCGCTCTTTTCAAATTGAGACTACAAGATAAGTGGTTGCCAAAGCCAGAGTTGCCTGCTGCTCATTGATAAAACCATATCTAATCCGTCTCGGACTTCCAATGGTGGAGATGCACTCGTTTCAGACTGTCAGCAGAGAGTGACTCTATCACTCAAGTTCAACGCAACACTACAGTGTCAGGTTTTACCAACTAAATATTTTGGAAAGGGATTGGTACTGTATTCTGCGTTCTAGTAGGGCTTGGCTTATCAGGGTGCCTCGAGGTGCAGGATCCAAGGTGGGTATCCATCTCACCTAAATCAATGCATCTCTGAATTATGACACATCTCCGACCTGTGAAATAAATGATGCACGTACGTAACACAACTGTTGTCCATTTATGGAAGCAAAATTTCAATGTAAGCTGTACTAAAAGCATACTTCAGTGTGTGTGATATATAATTTGACACACATTCATTAAGCACACACAAAATCCATGTTTGTTCAGTATGTCTTGTATTGCTTGATGTTTCTTCACTGGAGAAGTTTGCCAGTTTGAGTTGTCTTTCTCATCATAGGTCATTCAATATTCGATATCTATCTATCTATCTCTATCTAATCACATGCTTGTTCAGACTTTTCCTTTGCATAAATATCTGAATGCCATGAATATTTTTTAAACCTAATTCTAAACAAAGTTAAGTCCTATCTGTATTATATAGCATGTTTGACAGCTTAGAATACTGTACATCCAAAACAGCTTGCAATTTCTTGAATCAATTTTGGGATTTTTATAGAAAGCTTTTAAAGATCATGCAAGTTCGCTAATATATATTTACTGTATGATGCCAGATGAAACTATACATATCTCAAACTACAAATCAACTCAACATTGGAAACGTACAGTACATCACAAAAGCCTGGTTATTTATTATGAATCTTACTTTGTCCAAATGTATTCAATTAGTTATTGTGAAAGACACGTGAGAGTCTGAATTTAAAGTGTGTATAAATACCTTAAATAAAGTAATACATTTCTCTCAGGTTCTGCCAGTAAGAAAGCTATGTCTTATTGACATTGTGCTAAGATATAGCATGTTACTCTCTCCATTACAGTACATGTAGCAGGAACACATGTACACATGATTGTTTGGACAGCATGGGCTACTCTCTTGACCCATTTAACTAAAGCATTTTTTCGTGTAATCTTAAGCAGCACTTACTGGATTCGGGGTCAGAATTGCCATCTCCTTCTGTACGGCTGTTGGGAGAGGTTTGCTCATAGAACTCCTCCTGAGGGAAGCCAAGTGGGAGAGGCTGGGTTGTGCTGGTGCTGCTGGTGGGCTCCTGGTCCCCTAAGCCACTGTCGCTACAGCTCTCCTGGGAGCCATCTGGGAGGTGAAAGGTCACGCGCCGCTGTGTCTGAAACGGAAACCAACATGTTGCAGAGACTTTCAACTTCAAAGCCGTACCATAGTACTTTGACATAATATGGGTTGTAGACATATGCTATTTATGAAATTGCTTTATTTGCTCCCTAATAAACCTGGTACAGTCCTTTATTATTCCTTGAAATGTCTCCTTAGTAACAATGAATGCAAATTAATGAATACTCATTATATTCAGCCAGTCCATATAAACTTTCACATAATCATACTCTATGGGATATATTGAGACACCAATTAGCCAAATTGTATGTCTTTAGGAGACCAAGTGACCCAGAGGAGAACATGCACAGTGGAGCTGACGTATTAGCAGACAACCCTGAAGATGTGAGGCATCAGTTCTACAAACTAATAATAATAATAATAATAATAATAATAATAACATGAAGAAGAAGAAGAAGAAGAAGAAATACAAGTAAAACCACCACTATATATATATATATATGAAATAGACATTCAGACTTTGCCTGTTTCTTTGTGGCACTTTTCTGTTATATCAGTAAAATTAGCACCTTGTTTTACACTTTGAGTGCTTTTACAGAACAGGCACAGTAGCTGCATATCATTAATGTGAAATAACGAAGAGGACAGAGACTTCTGTCAGTTTCTTTAACAACTATATATGCAAATGCAGAATAAGAAAAAGTACACCATTAGCACATGTTCCTTTGAATAGCTCAAAGGGATCGAAGTAGCTTTGTAAGAACACTTTCTTTGTGCTGCTGAGGTTTACAGATAAGACAGAGAAAAGGAAGGATAAAAAATGTATTATCTTTGCGCAAACAAATCCGCACTCCGCCAACTAGAAAGTCATGGATCTGTAACAGCTCATCAATTCAGTATTTCTCTATGTACAATAAAATAGATCTCCCATAATTAATATCGTAAACATAAATTTTAATGTTGAGTGCTCAAGAAAAGTAATACCACTAATAATATATTACTGCAAGTGATATGTGGTTAGAGAGCCAACGTGGATGGAAAGGGCCGACTGGTAAGCAAAGGCGTCAGGATTGACGGAGCACACAGATGCAATGAAGATGCCGTAAAATATCGGATAAACAGCAACAGCTAATTCTGAAATATTCACGAAGAAAACCACTTTACAATACGGTTAAGTCAAAGCTATTATCTTCATACTTCTCACCCAACAAACAATAATATGAAAATAATGAATTAATAAATAAGATAGACAAACAAACAAGTAAAAAATAGACAAATGAATAAATACATCACATTTATTTAAACTAATCTGAAGTTAAACTAAAAGCAATACTTATAATAATCATTTAAGTACACTCAAAACAGGATCATTTAAGAACTGGTTGACCAGTCATTCAAGTTTAAAATATATTTTTTATATATTTAAATTTGAAAGTTAAATTGGATAGTTTTAGAAAGTAAAAAAAAAATGGTGGTGCACTAGTGGTGATTTGAGTAATGATTATTTACAAGGTACTTGCCAGCAAACAGACAAACAACAATGTTAACAATGCTGTTAAATGATAGAGAGTTACAGAGAGCCTGGGTGAGATTGGCTGGTGTGTTCGACAAAAAACTTGGTTGCGTGGGACATTTTTACTTTTCTGTACTTGTGAAAGTAAATAATTTAAATTTTATGTTTTGCAGTGCACCAAAAACTCCCTTGTGGAAAATACTACAAGCCTTTCAACACCAGACATAGCAGGCATCTGAGCAGCTCTCTTCCACAACAAGCGACGTCAGAACAATCACCACATAAAGCACCCCCCCATAAAGCCCATTCAAAAATGCATCAACTGAAGTATGTGTCCCTGTCTCTAGTTAAAAGTAAGGCATACTGTACAGCATTATCAGTTATTTGAAGACTATGCCTACTAATCCGGAAAACAGACAAAGGCTGGTGTGCGAGATATCAGGGCCAAACAATGCCTGCCCTACAAGATAAAGCCAATGTGAAACGTTTGCATGCGGTGATAAGAAAACATAGCCGGTCCCAGTTCTGTGTCAATCCATCCCGGTCCAGCTCCTCCAGAAGGTAAAATTCTGTATGCCAATGCATTGGGTCCTCTGGCTAGTTTAGAAACACCCAATATTGACACAAAAACGAGACCGAAACATAAGATGTCCCAGTCAAAGATCATCCACTGATTATTGCAAATATACTGTAAACATAATTATGTACATATAGACATAGTGATTTATGAGCATTTGAATGATAAATACAAAGCAATCTAATATTGACCGGAATGATGCGTGAAAAATAAAGTCATCATGTATTAGACATAATATTAGAAATTTTACACTACCGCCTAATGGAAAGTTAGCCCATGATAAGTAATTTGACATAAATTACTTACTATCAACTTAACAATGCATACTGGTTAACCGGACCAGTCAATCAATCAATTAACTAATAAATTGGGACTGCACAATACTGGAAATTTTTAAATATTGCAATGTGATTTTTTTTGTAATATATATTGCGATATTTATAAATAAAATGGGAATCGAAAATTTTTAAATTCAAAATAAGCTATATCTACCAATAGTCTGTCAAATAAATAGTTGGCAGCAAGTATGCCGACAAATCGTTCAATAACGTCTCTATTGAATCCAAAATATTTCGAAAATTTTGGTGACCAGATTTTGTTTGCATTTCTCCTCTCCTCCTCAGTCATTTAGGTAAATATCTCACAAATGCACCACATTGTCTATGAGTGAGTCCAACAGCAAGGTTGAAAATGACTATAAGTGAAGGCAGAGCTCATGCAAAAATGTTACACTATGCTTTTAAACATGGATTAAAGATTCATTAGATGTTACTTATTATTAACTGATAACAAAATGCTTGCAGAAGTGCATAAATGCTTGACATATGAAACAGAATTATTCATGAAAATTTTGTTAATAATTATATATCCATAAATATAGTTAGGTTTACAGTGAATATACGATACATTTCATTGCAAGTAGTGAGGCAGTTTAGAATGAAAGGACCAGTACCGCTGTATTAAACTACCTATACAAATTCTGGTTCTACCATTCAGGTAAAACACTACCCTTCACTTTGAGAGTTTTTTGAGAGTTTTTACTTCTGAGTAATTCTCTCCTATTGAGAGTCAGTGGACATAACTGCTGCACATAAGCAAATTTTTGGCCACCGCTAATAAAGACCTAATCAAAAATGCAAGGTACTTTTGCCAAGTTCTGATTTTTATGTTATTGAATGTGATTCACTTTTCCTTCAATATTTGCTGAAAACAGCAAAACCTGTTCAGTGCAGCTCCTCTGGTGGAAAGTAATGTAAAATATTAATCTGGGCTCAGACAAGCAATGTGTCAAAATATGAATTACATATTATGATTGTGCAGTACCACAATTGAAAGGAAATTAGTAAAATGAGTGACTTTTATTTCTTTTTAGAAAAGAATAACCTATTTAAATTACAGAATCACAGAGAAGGCATTTTGAATGTTTTGGCCCACTCGCACAAGTGCCTGGACCCAATTACATATAAATTCTAATAGATGTATTTACTCCTATCACGTAGTAACATAACCATTGTAACATGCTATTGTTTTTTCTTTCTTTTTTCATATTTTTGTCAAATCTCCCCATGTCAACCCAGACATAGGCCTTTCATAAGCAATTTGTGTGATTATGTTGGCATGAAAAGCCTTTTATTTTTAGCAAATGTCATGTGGAAATTCATTGTGACTCATTGTGCCTCAGTAGTCCTGGGTGCCTGGGGCAAGTTACAATGTTTCTGGCTTTTCCGGGTTTACACAGGTGGTTTTTCCCATCTATGTGGAGACAGGTTTGATGACACTCTATCTAAGAAGTATAAATATATTCATCCATCCATGCATCAATCTTCTACGAACCTATTCTGGCCAGGATGAAAATATTCATAATACATAGTAAGATTAAATAACAAGATTAAGGAATATTTGACAGACTACAACTGTTAATAATAAAGCCATTGCATTGAAGTGTACAATACAAATAACATATGTTTCACAAATTGTCATTAGACAGAGTTGAACATTTTTGTCTTTATTTAGTATTTGAAACCAAAATCACCTACAAAACATAATATCTATATCCTTAATATAGATAAATGACACTAAAGAATGGTTTGTTATAGGCTGATGGCCAAATTTGCATTTCAGGTTGAAAAAAAGATTCAATAGACAATTTTCCATCCATCCCTACATTGTCGGAAACTTATTCATGTCCTGGTTACAGGGGCAGCAGTCTGGGCACAGATGCCCAGACCTCCCACTCCTCCAGTACCTCCACCAGCTCCTCTAGGGGGGATACCCAGGTGTTCCAAGGCCAGCCAAGAGATATAATCTCTCTGGCATGTCCTGGATATGGCCTGGGGTCTCCTCCCAGTTGGACAGATGCCAGAATCACCCCAGCTGGCTCCTTTTGATGAGGTGTTGTGCTCTACTTTGAGCCCCTTCCAAATCTCCATGCTCCTCATCAAGCTAATTTCTTCCATTGTACCCCCAATCTCATTCTCTTGGTCACTACCCAGAGCTTGTGATCATAGGAATGGAGATCGACTGGAAAATGGAGAGCTTCGTATTTCAGCTCAGCTCGCTCTTAACCACGAATGACCGATAAAATGTCTGCATAACTGCTGACACTGCACTGATCCTGTCAATCTCCTGCTCCATTCTTCCCTCACTTGTGAACAAGACCCCAAGATCTTGAACTCCTTCCCTTGAGGCAGTAACTCATCCCCAGCCTGGCAATACACCCTTTTCCAAGAGAACAAAGGCCTCAGAAATGCAGGTGTTGATCGTTTTATACCCCGTTGAAAATTACCCCAGACGCCAACAAGCAAAGGAAAAAAGTAAATAAGCAATCCAGAGGTCACTGATCCTGACACCTTACACCGCTTCAAGTTGGAACCCACCCTCTTTTCTTGTTAAAATTAGGAATATCTACCAAGCCAATCCAGAGGTGCTGTCCACCAACCTACATGCAATGTTGAGGAGGCATGTCACAGACAGCCCCACTACATCAAGGGCCTTCAGGAACTCAGGGCAAATCTCATCCACTCCTGGAGCCTTATTACTGAAAACATTTTTACATTTTTAACTACCTGAATGACCTCAGCCTCAGTGATGGGGAAGTCCTCCTCAGAGTCCTCCGACTCTGCTTCCTCCAAGTAGGGCATGTCTATGAGATTCACTGAGTCCTCAAAGTACTCCTTCCACCACCTATGTCCCCAGGTGAGGTCAACAGAACCCCATTCCTGCTGTACATAGCATAGGCAAAACCCATTGGACACTTTGTCAGAATCTCGAAATGGTCAACTGAAAATCGTTTTCCATGGCTTTACTGGGCTCCGCCCACACTTAGTTTTTGCTTCTGCATCTGTCAAAACTGCACTCTGCTTAACACTGTAGATTGGGTGACAGTCGAAGGCAGAAATATTGCTGGATCTTCCATTTCTGAAACTGGTTTTACCTACTTGATTGTATCCTCTTTGCTCTGCTAGGATCGTGAGCTCTGCAGGAGGCACTGTAGAGCAATACCCACACCTGGAATGGGGCTGAACTCTACTGCACCTTGGAGTTGCCCTTGACAATTTTCATTCTATTCTAGAATTTATGAGTTTATTTAGTTATTAGAATAACACGTGTGTCTGTGTGTTTCTCCTGATTGTCACTACTACTAATTAACAGAGAGATTTCATTAATCTTTTATAAGCGCTGGTTGCTTAAATAAAACGTGTCTTCAGCACATTAGTATTCACTCTCAGAATCCATTAACAGTTTCTTAGCACTGACAGCACGGTGAAACCCCTGGTGTCACCTGACATTACGTCTTTTGAGAAGTTTTTCGCAGTCCACCTTGATATTTCAATGGACCAGCAGCATGGCCAGTTCTGACAAGAGATCATTGGACATGTCTGTTCTCAGCCATGTTTTGAGTTTTGAGCCACACAAAAACTGAGTGCCTTGTTGTTATGGTTACAGTCATATGAGCTGTTTTTTCCCGTCAGCATACAAAGCTGCTTAAAGCTTTTCTTTTTTTTTCTTTCTTTTTTTAAATTACCTATGAACATAGTGCTAACCAGAACGCTTTCACATTCTGTTGCCCATATATTTTATCGTAATGCATAATGCTAGCTCAGTCACCATGCGTATTGTCACATTAGTTATACTTATTTGAATAACACAAACAGACAATAAAACATGACAATTTGTGAAAACGACAATTGGGAATAATTGATAATAATCACATTAACACACCACATATTTTTGAGTTTTATACAGACTACTTAACAATGGGAACGGTTTTAAATGTAGTGAGTTTCCCCATCTACTGTAGCTTACACCTCACAATGTTTACCCCACTCACAATGCTAGCTAGCTGCAAAATTAATTTGACATCAACAATAGTAATTAAAACATGATACTTTGACAGGTTACCATTTCATAGTAGTTGTCATGTATCCCATTAACCACATCACAATTAAATGCCTAATTTATAATGGACTTATAACAGGGGCATAACTGTCATTATCCCTGTACTCTATATACTGCTGAGGAAATGTTCTCAGTGTCCTCAGTCTCAGGCCTGCACCCCACATCAGGAGAAGCTGGGTAAAAATGGATGAATGGAAGCATAAATAACAATGACTTATTCCAATATTCTCTACAATGCAAATATAGTCATCCAAAAGAATTAGCAAAACTGTAAAAAAAAATTGAATGCTCTAGTATTCGGACAAATTGTGGAGAACCTCATATTAATGCATGGCACAGTTCTAACTTAAAATTATTTGAAACAAAAGGCACAACAATGAACATATCTTTGCATATCACAGGAAAAAAAAACAATAACCACAGCCAAGCCTCCAAATTGGGGACAAAAGACACCCACAAGGCAGAAAAATAGCATCCTTTCCCAGAGGACTTGATAATAGCTGTAACAGAAATAACAGTATTTAATTTATAATCACTGATTCAGTTGTGTTTGTCTCCGTATTATAATGCAGCTGCATAATAATTTTTCAGAAGGATGTGAAAATCTGTTTCTTAAAAAATGATGGGGAGAGGGGACTGTGGGAGGTGATATAATGGTTATGTCGTTTGATCTTCATGTGAAGCAGGATACAGTGATGTATACAAATTATCAAATCATGTCAAATGTTTCAAGCTGCCCCCCTTCCCTTCTCCCCACACCCCCCGCACCTCCATACTCCTGGCAGCATGTTCTCCGGTATATCTATTCGGCAATGTTCGCACGAATGATTCGTTAAACTATAACGTTCATTC
>JAODKM010000002.1:22701117-22731410 GCA_026780845.1 Petrocephalus sullivani | reverse complement strand
TGTGCATTACTGACCAGATAAAGGACATATTACAATATACTGCTATAGAAGTTAAGTGGAATAAAGAAGCATGTTTAGTATTCTTTATTGCTTCTTTTCTTTACTATACCTATTAGAGTATACTCGACAGACATGTGCATTACTGACCAGATAAAGGACATATTACAATATACTGCTATAGAAGTTAAGTGGAATAAAGAAGCATGTTTACTATACCTAGAGTATACTCGATAATAGATTCCCAGTTACACAATCACTTTTGAAATAAAATGAGAGTATACTTTACAAATATAGAGCATATTAACTGTACATACCAAGTAAACCTGAGCAGCCCATTCCTTTTATTAACTGTATTCATTTAAAGTTACACTAAACATGAATAGTTAAATTAACTTTAAAACCCACCAACCCGGTAAATATATTTTGTTTTATTTTTTTCTCCCTTCATCTTCTTTTTCTGAACATCTGTCAAGCTAAATTCAGAATTACAAAGTATGTGAATGGGGCCCCTAAAGAAACGAGTTATGAATGCTTTGAGGTTTCTGCATGAAAATACTGATAACAATACAAAATGTCATTTCTGTTGTAAGCTTAACTGGGTCAATTTGCCAGATACATCGCATCTATTTCTGGAAAAACTCTAGAATGTGTGTTTTCCCGTTGATGGACTGGCATCCTGTCCTGGATGTGCGTTCTGCCTCCTGGGAAACACCCCAGGCTGCTGTGACCTTGCACAAGAAATCTGAATATGAATCAAGTATTAGTAAATTTATTATCTGTCTTCAAGCAAATACAACAATGAAGAAAGCTCCACAGAATGACTCACTACAAGCTATCCAGTGTTCTATCAAGGAGAGGACAAAGGCAATAAAAAAAAAAGATTTTATAGATGCATCTTCAGATATTTTTATTTTCAGTGTGATTAAAAATACTTGACATACAAAATGAATAATTTCTGGATTAGTGGAAATTTAATTGTAAATATTTTCTAATATTAGTAAGATCTTTACATAATTATATACACAGTCTACTTTTTTGTTGTGTGGTAACTATAGTTCCTCTTCTACTGTTACACAAACATGTTCTGAGGGCAAAATGAAAAATGATTGGTTCACAGTGATAACCAATCATGTCTTGTGTCAGATGTCAGACTACCAATCAGATATCTTGGCCCCAGATCCTCTACAATCTGATTGGTTATCTCTCTGAACCAATCATTTTTCATTTTGCCCTCTGAACATGTTTGTGCAAGGACAACTCCCACAAGCATATGCTGTGTTCCATTAGAACTGGTAACTGATAAAATTCCAAGTTCCTAGTCGGAAATTTCAACTGGAATGCCCCCCGAAGTCAGAATTCCAATTCGACATTACCGACACTACCTAGACCTCAGAATTCAAGATGGCTGCACCTTTCATGTGCAGAAGTTAGACCTGTAGTTTTATACTGTTTATTAGCACTTATGTCATATTTGTGGCTCATTAAATTGGTTGTACACAAAAAAACTGTCCAACCTTTGAAAATGTTGCTACAGTGTTTTTATATGCAATGCATTGTTATCAATCGGTATTGTTAGCAATGCATAACAATTAACATGGTTAGAACTGGGGCCTGTTTTAGGATCTCTTGCTTAGTTGATTAACTTGTCGGATTTAAGGTAATCTAGACTAAATGTAAGTGAACAAAGATAATTTAAACATTTAAACTGGGGTGCCTTAAATCTGACAAGTTGTTAAGTTAAAAGAGGAAATCCTGCTTTATGACAAGGGTCCCTGATATTGCTAAATGTCTTTCTGACTTTACTGCTGTACTGGAACGTGGCTGACTCTGATGTGACGTCAATCCCAGCTCCAACTCCCAACCTCCGCTGAAAATGGAATGCTGCATTAATGCTAGCGCTGATGTTACTGAATTTCATTACTATCTTGCTGCAGACATCTGTATCCAAAGGAAGATACCATTCGTTACATCAGGTGCAATAGGTTATCAATAAAGAAAAATATGGTTACTGTCAGTCTACTATTGCTATTTTCCAATTTCAAAAATCCATTTTACATTCAAAAGTTATGATTCAAACTTATAACACTTAACAATATTATGTAAAATATCGGTCCTGTGCAAATTCTAAGCAGTGCAGTGAACAGTCTGCTTACATTAGCTGCATTTTTACTTAATATATACACTCATACTGAGGAATAACCCAAAAGGCGCAGCAAACAAGATACTATAAGGCATTTGGAGAGAAGTTCAATCGACCACAAACCACTAGCAAGCACAAGCTGTGAAGGATGAGTCCAGGCTTTGATCATGTGAAACTTTCTGATCATTGAAAAATTGTATTAATAATTGATTAAAACACTGTTCAGTCTCTAGACTCCAATTTATTCCAATGGCAAGACCTTTTCTCTGAAAATGAATCAATACATACAAATCGTAAGTAACATTACATTTTTTTAACACCAAAGAACCACAAGTACACAGAAATGCTCACACACTCACACAACGTCGATCATTAATCTGGAGATCAATGTAAAAAAATCATTCAATATTTATGACCAAGTTTTTTTGAAGTACAGTGTATTGATCATTCCTTTTCCAAATGGCGAACTCTAGGCACACAGACCATCTTTCAGTTTTATGTACACTCTTGAACTCTATATAATAAATAGGCCAGTATAACCAGATTGTATTTAATAAATGGGATAGTGTGTATCATTGTGGAAGTATACCTTAGTACAGAATGTCAGAAGTAAATGCACCAGTTTGTTGGTTACATATTTACAAACAAGTGATGAGTTGAAAGATATTTTTAACAGTGTGTGGCACAGTGGCAGGTAGGCCACTCCCATCGGTGCCTGCAGATAGTGACACCTATGCATTGGCCTATTAGCCCAATTAAACTTGACATTTAAGTCCCTCGTAGGTGGAGCAGAGTGACCATGACACATAGATTTTTTTAGCAAAAAATAAAAATGTATAAAGTCAGTAGGGCTGAGTAGGGGGGCAAGGTTGTCTTTGTTAGGATTATGGGTTTTCCCATAGAAATGAATGGACGGGCTCCATAAAGATATGAATACAAACTTGTGTGTCTATGTATGCATGCTTTTCCTCTTAGTAAATGCTAAACAACAAAAATATACCCAGAGAATAGGGCCTGAACAGAGATTGCTTCTGATGAGATAAACAGTGATAAAATAAACAGTGACTGAATTGAAAGTTACACAAAAACTAAAACCAATCAATAACTTTTTGGCTGATTTCATAAACGGTTTTACATTAAGTTCCAGTCCATATTTTAATATTTTTATATTAATATTGCATAATTGACAAATTTCAACTCCAGGTTCTTATTTATTGTACGGAAATCATTTATATTTAGTGTATAGCTCTGTGGCATAGCAGAATTCCATGTTAATGATGTCTACCAAATCATCCACAATCAGTGGTGACTTTTCATCTTAGCAGACAATATTGTTTTGCCAACATTAGGACAATCTGCTGCAGCACTACATTTATCCCACGTAGCCAGTCACCTTATTTCCGCAGGAACACCTGCTAATATAGTTGCCGGCACGGACGATTGCTCCCTCACACTGCTTCCCACTAGAGAAATCAATCAGCACAGGAATCATCAAGGAAAATTAAGTAGTCCCCGCAAGATTGAGAGCATCCTGCTTCAAGCTGCTTCCACATTTATTACATTAAGGTAATCAAATCCCTCTAAAAATTGTTAATTACAGTAATTGAACAAAAGTGATTTCCAACCTCAGTTACCCAGCCTCTTCTCCATTGGCAGGGCTGTTTGGAATCATAAATATTTTGCACAGATAACATTAACCAAGTGATTACATTTGATTTGAAAACACCAATAAATGCTGACCAAATATCCCCGTCATGCAATGTATCCTTAACTGTAGCTCACTTTAACTGTCATTACTCCAAATACAATTGGAATGGAAATGTGGACTTCCTGACAAGAAGATTGTCTGCCAGTTTTGTAGTCTATTCCCCTGATGTACAGCACACAGGACTTGGGGGAAAAAAGAAAAAAGAGAAATCCTGACATCTCTGGCCTCCAATGTCAAAGCAACAAGTTCTCTGCACTTCTCACATGACTGGTGGCCTGTCACAGTCCTTCTATCGGCTAGCAGAGCTGTGGTCAATAAGGTGCGATGTGTGTGGGCTTCTGTGAAATGACGGTCAAGAACAACCTGTCATGGCAGCTTAGCATTCTGAAAATGTCACCCAGGCCACAGACTCACTGTGTCTCTGCAATAAAATGATGGTGGTGGTGAGTCAAGGGGGTGGGCTTGGGGGTGGATTGTTACTGCTGCTTACACTCCAAGGTTTCATTTGGGGGTAACCTTTTGTTTATTTACCATTATGAAATGAACAATTCCTCTTATGAAAGAGGAATTTCTGAAACAGAAAACACAATTGCACTGTGAGAACACAGAAGGATATTAATATAGATATAATGAGCCAAGTCAACTTTTAGCACCAGTAACTAAAGTTGATCAAACATGAGTTTTTTCACCCATAATGTTTCATTCATTGCCTCCCATCCACCAAAGTATAAACATGTCAGGATTGCCCATATGAGGTCAAGGCTAGAAAGCCAAATGATGGCTGTTTATACTTGGTTCTTGTCATGTGCAATGTGCAGGCATAGTACAGCTCTTTACCAGCATTGTACTCACAAAAAAAATTTAGATTTTGAAATAGAGTATATATGTTTAATGGTAATCTATACTAAGGAGTTGATGATAAAACAGACTGAAAATGGAGATATAATTAAAAGTAGAATTGGAGGTAATTGGTACCTATTATTTTACCTGGAACTGGAGCTGTTTTCCCCTGACAATAAAGGCAGTATGAGAGACACCATCTTATCAAATAAAAAGAATAAGAAAAAGTCAATATATGTGAGCTACAACTTTCAGATAATCTCATGTGAGCATTAATATTAAAACTCCCCACCAAACCGGATAGGCAGGCGTAAAGGTAGCAGGGTAATCCTATACAGGCAGGGCAAAATTAGCCTTTTTCATCTTAGCTGCAGTGTAGGTCAAGAGCTTCACAGAAGATTAAGGAGTTCCATTACTTAGGGAAGGTTTCATTATTTAAGGTCTGACTTAAAATACTCTAGGACATTGGATAAACGTAGAACACAACACAGTACATGCCTCTTTACCTCTCAGGAAATATCTGCAAATTGCAAATATATAATATCACCTCAGCATCACTTTTTACATCCATCCACCCATGCAGCCTCTTATTCAGTATATCGATCTATCTATCTATCTATCTATGCCTGTCTGTCTATCTAATTAATTTATTTCTATTTATTTAAAGTTTTAAAAAGAAATGTGGGAAGAAAAAAAAACGGATGTACTGGAAAACAAATTAAAATATTACAGAACTTAACTGTAAAATGGAATCATGTTCTCTTCAGTGGCATGGCAGTCATTTGATAAGAAACCTCTTTCTTGTTCTAAGTACAAATTAAATATAAATAGATGCTGTTTTAAAGCTATTTATTTTTTGCTGCTGAGATTTAAACTGGCTGTAAATCACAACAGAATTTTGCTAAGAATTGTTTCAAACTGTTTGGTCTAATCAGTCAAGCAGATTCTCTTGTTACAATTCTCCTCTCGGGATTGTGTAATTTAGCACTGATAAATTCAGTAAAAGAACACAGTTATACATTCAAGTGAATAGGGCACTTTCTTCTAAGCAATTTCATATTTTATATAATATTGGAATAGCTAGATAATTAGACAGATGGCTCTGCCAATCTGACTTACCCAAATCATGTAACACATATGCAGATCAGTTTGAATAGTCTTTCATATGTTTATTCACCCTTACTAAGGTAGCTTGGTTAAGTTACCCATAATGCATGGCCATGCACCTGTTATGTCATGTAACGGTATTCCATTCATGTTGATATGGACTCAAAAGATCGATAAGAAAGCAGTTGGCTTCTTTCAAAAACATTAGTGACTGCACCTTGTGTTTGAACAGAAACCTGTCTGCCAGAAGTTTTATGTTTAAACATATGTCACCCCGAACATGTTAATCCTTCAATAAGATAAGGAAAATATATGTGTTGGGCAGATCTCATAAAACCTTAAACACAGGTGTACTAAGGTTAACATGCTACTGTTTCAAACAATAGCATATTAACTTGTTTAAAAAGTGCAGATTAAATATAAACTATATTAAAATATATTAATTTTTAAAAGACGATGTCCAAAATCCACCTCATATGTGTATAAAGCTGTGAATGCAGTTGTAGTATTCTGTTACGACTGGCATTAGGCTGCATACAAGTATACCTATTGAAAAATGTAGAAATATTATTGCAATATAACACCATAAGAATAACAGCAGTGCTTCTCCAGAGCTTAGGGGACAAATTAAGATAAATGTATTAGATGCATGCATTATAAATACATAGAGTATATGTTTTTCTTTATTTTTTATTATATTAAAATTAATATGATATTTAAGAATATTGACAGGTCAGTACAACTGTGTGGCTGTCAGCCAGAGTGAGTGATGTACTTTTATTTGCAAATGCTGGTTATATTTCAGCAACATGAAAAGGTGAGGATGAGAACTGGGTCAACATTATTTGTCCCTGTTTGTAGTTTTGGAGAAAAAAGGATTCTTTCAATTTCCATGCAAATTTAACGACAAGGAATTAAGTCACTTGACTTTTAGTGTGTTATTGACCACCATTGCCAAATGACACAGCTTTACTATTTTCTCTAAACAATCTCGAACTGAATAGCCATGAAAAGCACCAACATTGATCTTCATGCTATCCTCCCCCTCCCCCCCCCAATTTCATTAGGCCCGTTGCTGTTAATTGCTCCACACCCTAACCTTTCAGTGTTTCATTAGTACCAACAAAATGACTGAATTAAAAAGGAGGGGGAGAAGGAAAAACATCCCGAGACACCGGGGCGGCTCTTTGTATTTGCAGTACCCAATTCTCAAGTGGAACGCCAATTAAAAGCTTATCAATGTTCTGTTTGAACATTCCAATTTGCAGGAAACAGAGACGGCAGTAACTCCTGCAAATCACTTGCTTTTAAAACAGTGCCACTCTAATTTCACATCTTTGTTACTGGAACAAATTATCATTTGTATGCGTGCAAAACACAATTGTTGTCCACGGTCAGATGTGTTACTATGCTTTAATTATTTTGCATGGCTTTACGTATAAATGACAGCTTAAACGTAAAGGCATGCAAAATATTGTTTGTATTTTCCTTTGCTTGTCACTTCACAATATGCAAACAATAAATGATAGGCCGCAAGCCAGTTTGACATTTATTACAGTGTTTTGACTAATAACTCCATTACAACTGGTTTTGCAATGTCTAGGAATATTGACCAGCGATAGTGTCTGATCTATTTCTTGATTGCGCTATGTATTATAATTAAGTTTGACAGCATATCGGTAAAAGAACTGCAGTTTTGTTATGGTGTCCCTTATAATCAGACCGAATACAGAATATCCATCAATGTCAATCTGCATCAACATTTGATCAAAGCATGCTGTACATAAAAATTCTGAGTCAATTAATTTTACTTTGTATCCAATTTCTTTTCATGTTAAAGAACATAATTTTAATCACTTAAATTATCAGATGGGTTTATTTATAAACAGTGGATTAACTAGTCATTTTATAAGAATATCATAAAGAGCCACAGTGGACTGTTATACTCAGAATTTTTAGTTTTAATTTTAATTAAATCTTAAAAAATAACGAGTATGATGTCTGCTGTTTTTGTGAATCTACCACCTCATCTTCAGTACAGATACATTCTAAGAAGTTTTTTAAAGAAGTTTCATTAAAACGAGGGACAATTTAACAGACTGCAAATCTTTCTATTTAGGCAAATGTGAGTTGATGTATGCAGTATGGTGTCTGGAATCCTGAACTAGTGACGAAGTGACAGTGTTCTTACATGTCAGGAAATGATGGGTAAAGTTTTCTATCCAGCTTTACATGTAAATAATCCAATAAAAATATTAAATGAAATGACAAACAGCTTATAGTCACATAGCCAAAGGGAATTATATAGTGAGAAACTGCTACTACATTACAGAAACGTATTACATCGCAGAAAAAGACAGGTTCTATTAATTTAATTACCCATCACCAATGATTGAACTGCATAAACACCTGTCATTCTTCGAAAACATTATTGGAATCGCCTATTACTTCCTAATTCTATTATGATGATGTCAAAGCTCCTCCACTGACAGTACCACAAGTTTATATAGATATATAAATTTAACAGGTAATCAGTCAAACGTGCTGTCAGTCAGCTATTCCTTGTAATGTAATACAACATCCACTTTGTCAGGGCTTTGAAACCTAGTGTTTGATCAAAACCCAGCTGCAGAGTTTTCATCTATTATACATGTCTCAAATTTCTGTCTTGTGACTGTTGTATTTATAATCTAAGTTGACTTCCACGGTTAAGTGCATACTGCAGCTCAGTTATGACATTTTCAGGTTTATTTTAGCATTCAAAAGGCTGTTCAGGGTGCCGTTTGTGGCTGAGTGAGTAACAGTGCTGCTTCACACTGCTCCAGGGCTGGGAGTAGGAATCTGTTTTCCTCTCTATGTGTTTGGTTTGACGTGTTCTTACTGTGATGCACAGGGTTGCCTTCTGCAGTTCAGCGTGCCTTTAAGGTTAATTCTTATCTCTCATGCCTGTAGCGTATGATTGCATTTATGTGCCCTGCGGTGCACTGACATCCAATCCGGGGAGTACCCTCACATTGCGCCCTGTGCTACTTAGAGTAGACTCCAGGCCTCCTACAACCTTGCTCAGGATAAACAGTTGGAGCACAGATAACTTTGTTTTCCTCATCTTTGCACTTTTTTCATTCTTCCTTCTGGATCACAATTATAACATTTTACTGTATTGTGTATCCTGATTATTAACCTATGATATGTGTAATGTTCAATCCATGAACTTCTGTGCATTAGCCCTGGGGAAACTTCCAGTGCATACATAGACAGACACACATGCATAGAAGAACACACTAACAGTGACACAATGTGTAAAGAAAGTGTAAAGAACACTAATTGCATTGCGCACACACAGATATGTGGTCGATCATTTTATCCCCAGTAACGATGTGAAATTTGACACATTAAACATAATGCAAACAATTGTAAAGAGTCCACATTATACAAATAAAATATCCTTAAAAACTGAATTTGTGATAATCATGGAGTGCTTCAACCTGCTAAGTCCACACTTACCACACACAGTATTCTGGGTAATTTCTTTCAAGGAACGGTGAGGTGAGGTGAATTAGGCATTATGGGGACCGCCACCCCACCCCATCCCATCCCGCTAAAATTCCAAAATATCGCATATGTATAACGTTTGGATTGTGTGGAAAAGTAGATACCACCCAAGCCTGTTACTGATAAATATTTTGCTTATATACAACTGCCAAATGCCACCACCGTTAATTCAAAAATAGTCCGTTGCTAAGATCATAAGGCAGTAATTTGTTAAAAATTGCCTGTTGCTAAGCCCAAAGGCCAGTCCTTAGGTACAAATGTGCAAGCCAAATGTGTAATAACCGTGGTATAAGAGGGTCAATGCACTCCAAGCTGTTCATTATACGCTTTTAAACGAACGACTGCAGAGGCAAAGAAATGCAATTCATTTACCTCTGGGTGTACTGCTGCATTGTGGGTAAAACCTGACTTATTTATTGTTTGCTGATTATTAAGACCAAACTTGCATACCATCTGGCTTAGGCAGGGTACATGCATATTTGTGGATTGTCCAACAAAAACTTCCATAAAGTGCTGTTGATGTATAAGTGATATATAGGAATTTATTTGCTTTATATCATTATTATTATTTATTTATTTGTTTGTTTATATTTATTTACTCTAACAAAATAACCACAATGACCTTTTAACCTTAGTATGGTTGAAAGTGTCCGGTTGCTCCAGTGGTATAGCGGTAATCAGATCTATAAGCGAGCACAGACAAATTAAAATCAAACAAAGGCCCCAAGAAATAAAAACCTGGTTATGCGAGTACAGCCTGACTGGGATCAGGTAACGGCGATGGACCATGAGCCAGTGTGGGAGAATCACAGTGTTAGCTAGATAACGTCGGCCTTATCTCCATGTACAGTGTGAGCCCTGGAACGAGACAAATTGATCGAGTGTGTGGTCTCTTCTATGAAGGAGTCCATTCTGCTACCTCAGGCGAATTTGGGAGAGCTCAATGGCCCCAGGCTGAGGGAAATTCAGCTGGACTTTTCCCAATGGAGAAGACGACTGCTTCTACACAACTACTGTATGAATACAGCTGTTTGAAGTTCCAAGCTCTTTTAGAGAAAGTGCCTGCTTCCTGGACTCTGTGGTCTTACTGGGAGATGGCAGTGCAAAGATGGGTAATGATGAGATGGCAGGAAGGGCGTAACTGTGATGAATAACCTCCTGGATTTAAGCGCTAGTGGATATTGAACTTCTGTTAAAGTCATGATTTATTTATCATAAACACCATATTCAAACACGAGGATAGTCATAAGGATCCTTTGGACCAGAGTGCCCAAGACCAGAGGTCAATGTTCAACTCCAGCATGCTAAATTACACCAGTGCTATTGAATCAGAATGGACCACGCTCAAAGCCTTTATCATTGCAGCTTCCACTAAGAGCAGTGGTCAAGAGGCAGACAGGCAGCATTCCTAAGACCCATTACCGGACATGAGTGGAAGCTCATGAGTTACCAGTCAGTCCACGTCCCTATCCTCACCAGGTCAGAGCAGTTGGTGATGACCGAAAAACCAAGGTCAGGAGTTCAATCAACAGAAATGAGGTTTCTCTGCAGGGTTCCCAGGACCATTCTCCACAGAGCCACTGCTCTTCAACAGGAGGCACATAAGGTGATTCAGACATCTCATTAGGATGGCTCCCACTGGAGCTACTGGAGGCACATCCCACTGGGTGGAGGTTCCAGGCCAGACCCAGGACACGCTGGAGGTCTTACAGTACATCACCGAGCTGGTTTGGGAATATCCCACAGAATGAACTACACTTTCTCACTTTGGTAAGGGAGATCTGGTCTCACCTGCTTGACATCACCAGGAGAAGCAGTATGATAAGGATACTGATTATTATTATTATTATTAGTAGTAGTAGGGCTAGTAGTAATAGTAGTAGTAGTAGTAGTTTGTTCAATCCAACCACAAGTAAAGTCATCAGATTTAAATTTTGTTGCAAATAATATTATCTTTTATTCTATATGTATTTTTGGTGTCACAGAACACATTTCATTAATATTATAGGCGTACTACTCCTCTCCTGACCAAATTGTGGGCATGAGTAAACGTCCTGCGTCAAAGCAAATGTTTTGCCAATTATCTAAAGCCCTGGTGCTTATTGCACAGGCTCCAGCCCTATTTTACTGTTCATTTTTATTTCACAAAATATACAGATATGTATAGATCTTTTGTGTCTGTGTATACTGAAAAACATTATTAAGTAATACCTTTTTTAACATCCCAAGGTTACTTGCTACTGTACTTGCTAATCCATACAGTGGTTTAAAAGGAAAAAAAATGATAAGAAAAG
The DNA here is from genome assembly GCA_026780845.1 of Petrocephalus sullivani. NCBI lineage: Eukaryota > Metazoa > Chordata > Actinopteri > Osteoglossiformes > Mormyridae > Petrocephalus > Petrocephalus sullivani. The sequence continues at coordinate 22,719,769 of JAODKM010000002.1, read as the reverse complement.
CATAGCCTATATTATTAGATACAACTCAACATAAATCCAAGCTCTTTGAGCTTTGACAGTCTTTACAAACATGTTTTGAATAAGTACTTTGTCCTGAAAAGATATACGAACCCCCCAAATAAGACAATCCAATAAATAAACATTATACTAAATTTATTATTATACTAACATTATACTAAATCTATTTATTTATGTAGGTCAGGACATATTACTCCCTTGACACAATACAATTTTTATCATAAAATCATGCTGGTTTTTGCCAGACAGGACAGCCTTGAATCAATTGCATTGCAAGTTTTTGCTGCCCAACACCCTGTCAGTGGATCATGGTTTTGCCTAGTTTTTTTTCCACTCTAGGTAAGTACTCACCACACCTGACCGTAAGCATTGCAGCTTTGGAGATGCGCTGACGCAGCCGTCTGCCGATAACAATTTGGCCCTTATCAAAGTCACTTGGGTTTCACCTCTGCCCAGTTCTTCTACACTCAACACATCAACCAATCGGTGGCTTACCATTTAATACATTCCAGACCTTCACATGCCCTGTTTCTAACAACACAGTCAAAATTATTCACACCGTGTAGGGGTGATCACAATGTATTGGTTCATTGATGCATATTGCATGTTGATACTGGTCTAAATTGGCATGATTGCATCAGGTAAATGCTGCATGTCTGTCTGCTGCATGTGCATGCTGCAAATCTCCTGTTGTACCACATTGCTGTTCTGCTGAATTCAGATCTGGTGACTGGGGAGGATCCAGTTTGGGATGATATGTGACAGTATTATTTTGCTGGAAGTATCCATTAGAAGATAGAACAACACTCAAATAGGCCGAGGCATTTAAATTAAGGAACCTAAACTGGTCACAGAAGACAGATTGGGCCCATGGATTCATGCTGTTTACTCCAAATTCTGACCCTTCCATCTACACGTAGAAATCGAGGTTCGTCAGATGAGGCAACATTTTTCTTTTTTTTTCCCGTTTTCAGACGTCCAGTTTCGGTGAGCCTGGGCCCACTATAGCCTCACTTTCATGTTGTAAGCTGACAGAAGTCAAGCATGATGCAGTCTTCTGCTGTTGTAGGTTCGACTTGTGCATTCAGATTCTGTGTTGTGACGAATCATCATTCGAGTTACTGTACCTTTCCTGTCAGGTAAAACCAGTCTGGTCATTCTCCTCTGCCCTCCCATCACAGAACTGCTGGCCAATTGATGTTTTTTGTTTTGTGTATTGTCTTTTTTTCTGCACCATTCTGTGTATTCGCTACAGAATTTTGTGTGTGAAAATCCCAGGATATCAGCAATTTCTGAAAAAGTAAAACCACCCGGCCTGGTCCAAATAATCATGGCATGATTATAGTCACTTATATCACATTTTCCCCCACTCCAATGTTTGATCTGACCATTAAGTGCAGCTTTTGAGCCAAGTCTGTATGATTCCATACACTGAGTGGCTACCACATGATTGGCTGATTAAATACCTACATGAACGAGCAGGTGTACAGGTATAACAAAGCAGAGCATACATTTTCAGGAAGGCATATGTGTATAACTAAAATGTTCAATTATATCATGCTGTTGAGTCCCTGCTATACAGAACAAATGCTGCATTGCAAAGCTCAGACTTCCAATATAGCAAGTCACAGTACCAAATTCAAAAGATGATCAAATATATTTGCATGGGCCAACTGCATTCCGAAGAAGGCCTGATGGCATATTGTCACATTTATGAGAGTAAGCAAGCTGTTTGTACTTCTGTTCTGCATGGCGCTTTACCTTCAAGTCCACTGTGCTAAATAATTCCCTGATGCTGAGGAATAAGCTGCAATAGCACGTACCGAATCTGCCTTCATGATGTCTCTATATTATAACCTCTACCATAAAACAACTATTTCTTCTATAACTGTATATAATATAGCAATAAATTGCCTTTTGTACCGAATTTACATGGATTGCTTCTCATATTTATTCTCTCACTTACTCACCTCTGCAAAAGACCTGTAACTAGGTTTTCAAATAAAGGATAAAATATATTTTCCTAAAGATCAGTTCATGTTTAAATAAACTTTGCTTGAAATGTAATGTGAAAACATCTGGAATAGCACTATAATAGTTTGGGCAGTAGACGCTATATTGTTATACTCTGTGATGTATAGCTTAATAAAAACAACTGTGGAATATGAGAACATATAAAAATATCCTTTTTCGCACCAGTTTCTGCAACCCTAAAATTACTGTGAATAAATGGCTCGATGCTGTGATGTAGCTGGGCATTGTTGCGATAGAGTTCTTGGAGACAGCTGTTCCCACATTAGTAACAAAGGCAAGCATAAGGTACAGTGAAATGCAGCTATCATCAGGGTATTTAAATATTGCATTAATTTCTAAAGGTTAAGTGGAAAATGAGTGCTCCCCTCCCTTCTCTTTGGGCAATTAATCCCATCATGAAAAGCATTTTCTTTTCAGCTTTCAGCACAGCAAGGAAGTATTAACAATGACAAATGCAAGTGATATCTGCATCAGATGTCATTTTTAAAGCTGTTGATATATATGATATATGTGTGTGCAAAATTATACACACACACACCACAGACGTTTGAATCCATAGCTATGTGGGGACTGTTCCTTCATTACTATGGGAAAAACCCAAATCCCAACAATGACAATCTTAACCCCTACCCAGCCGTGACCATGAGAAACCAAACAAAATACATGGATTTTGGCATTTTTACTTTTTTGATCACAGTCATAGATTTTTGTTAAATTGAGTTATCCTTTTGTGGGGACAGAAAAAATGGTCCCTGCTTTGTAGATTTGTATCACATTTTGGAGACATTAGGTCGCCAAAATGTAATAGATACATGACCACACAGAAACACAGAAACACACACACACATAAAAATGCAAAGAACTGTTAAAAATTTTTGGAAAGAACAAGCATGCCGTAATCGTCCTCTGCCGAATGCATATATTGCTGTAATCATTGACCTACTAATGCAAGTAACTCTGCCCTTCTGATAGTTATTACCCCTGTGAGAGGTTAGAGAGGTATTTTAGAAGTCATAAATTCCTTGTAATATCGCAAACTGCAGCACTTAGTCTAGTCTGAAACTGGTATCAACAAAGTGGCAAACTAGACTATTTGGTCTATCCTTCGGCTCTCTGGGGGAAGACCAGCAGGTATAAGAATAGTACTCCAATAATTACAGTCCTTACAGTACAAAATGAGTAATAGCACTCTGAAGGGAGAAAAAGGTTGCATCAGTGTGAGAAGCATCCCTTTGGTACTATTAGGCTTACAAGGAAAACTAAACTATCCACACTTACTCAACCTGGCAAAAAATGAGTAATACACGAGATTTTGCGGGAAAACACCCAAACAAATTTATTTTCATGCACTGCAAAAGATTTAGTGGAAGTTGCTTTATCTTTTATATAAAGGATGTGCAACCACATAAATACAAAATGCAGAGCTTATTTCTTTAAGTCTTAGGAATACACTGTATTTGGAGGCTAATACCACCGTATGGTAGCTCAAATAATGTTTGCTAGCTGTTTTGGCATATGCGATTTAGAGCAGAAAGGTTGTTCCTCATATGTCTTATACATTTAATCTGTCTGTATTATTATATTTGTTTTCTGTTCCTGGAGAATTAGCCATCAATGAAATTATATGTTTTATAAGTTTTCATTCATAAGGCTGAGTAGACAGGAGTACAACCACAAAAAGGCAGAGGTCCTGTGCTGTGCAACTATTAGAGCACTGCCGGTTTGTTCATCTTCTTGCCCATTTCATCAGTTTAATACATTGTAGCTCCATGACACCTTCAATTTAATATTGCAATTCATATCATTATTTCTTCATTAGGGCTTTTTTATCCTGCCCTCTTTTGTGCTGTATATTTGTGCAAAAGGGACTCAGAACTTATTCATGTTATAACAAGTACATCCTGAGCAAGGTGAAAATGCAGCGTTACAGATTAGTAAAAAGGGACCTAAGCAAGAAAGGTAATCCCAGGAATTTCAGTTGTAATTTAAAGCCCATTTCCATTGCTGAATAATTAAATAAATTTTTTGATTTTTATTTATTTGTAGTGAGGGTCTGGCATTCATATGGTAACTGCTGATTATGATATGTTCCTTTTTCTCTGTAATTCTCCTAACATCCTCCAACTCCCATCCAGCCTCCAACTCCTTATTCTGCTTGGGGTCGTAGCGAGCCTGGACCCTACTCCAGAAAGCACAGGGCACAAGGCCAAAGAACACATTGAGCTGGATTCCAATGCATCAAAATCCATTTACAATGAAAAACCAACACAGCTTGCCTGTATATGCATTTGATGCAAGATTTTCAGTGATTATCTTTTTATAACCATATAGGGAGATACTATGCTATTACTTTTTTTCGTATCCTTATAATTTTATTTTTAGCCATAACTTCACGTTCTGCATTGCGTGAGTGTGTATCCTGCAGTGGACTGGCATTCAGAGAGCTCTCTGCCTGGTACTGTTTGCTTCCTGAATACACTAAGCCTGCCAGGATCAAGAAGAAATGGATACCTTATATAGATGGGGAGACATCTTTCCTCATTTGTATCTTTGCTCTGTTCCACAGATATTTCATTTGATTTTTAAATGTTTGTTCCAGTGTGAGTTTAATTGTTTTGACAGTAAATAGTTTATTTTTTTAATTACCCGTCCTTATTTTTAGTTGAATCAACTTAATTTTGTTATTAGCAAGGCCAACTAATATTTAAGCCGATATTTTTTTTAACTCCACAAGTACATGGAACACCTTGGGTAACTCAAGGTGAAATAATAGTTTTGAAACCAGTGTTATCGATCAATTTAAATAAAATTATATGAGGGATTATGTAAAATATCCTAAATGTCGTTTCCTCAGGGACAAACCAAAGAATTTTGACCTCAAAATATACGTAAGAGTTGCGGTCCTTCTGTAGATCACAATTCAGCTTTTGACTATGAAATGACTAGTGATCTTTTTTTTATTCTACTTTACTTTCAAACAGCGACAGTTAAAAGATGCACATAAAAGTCGCCATTGCCACTGCTGATAGTAGTAAACACATCAAAAGCTATGAAACATCGGATTGTGTATTGTGACAAAAAGAGAAAATCTAATCTATCTACAGAGACATAAATCAGAATGTGTTAGTGCTTGTAAAATCATGGTTTAGACATCCTTTGATCATTGAGTCAAAAGCAACCTGAACACCTTGCGAGGAACATCTCTATAAACAGACAGAGCTGGTCACTACTAATGGGTTTGTAAAGAAACCAATTACAGCAGAAAAAAAATGACCCAATGAAGGATGAGGCCAAGTAATTAGCAGAATGTAGTGGCTTTTAGGTTGCAAACAAAAATACCAGATTCTAAGACAGCCAGAATTTTCATTGAGTATATTTCACAGTTTAGAAAAGCATAAAAGGAATGCCTCAACTGTTGCATAACACATGTTAACAAAATGAAAATCAAGATGAATTTTGACTTCTAATTGTGCCCAGCAGCCTGGTTCTCATTCCTTTCATTTAAATACTCCACTTCACACTGATACTGGTTGTAAAAATATGTAATATCTACAATTTCACAACTGCAACGATAACAATAAGGAAGCCTAAAAATATGCAGTAAAACCATGTTAATAATTTGTATTATGTTATTTGTATTCAGTTATACACCAGTAAGGTTAGTTAATAGAAAAATTGTGAAAATGCTACATGCTGCTTTGAATTAAGAATCTTCAAAATAATGCCATGCAGCGTAAAAGTTCTTATCAAAATAATGCATGCTCAAGATATTCTCATTGCCGCAAGCATCAGCAAACAGCATATTAGTAAATTAATAATGGTAATTATTTTACATCTCTGAATCCAAATGGAAAATGCACTTCAAGAGATAACGTTATTTTCATTATGACCTTTTGGAATTTATCATTAGTCTGATTGTTTGCCTGACAAGCAGGTTCTGTAGTTGTCTTATGAGCTTGTGCCATAGAAAAAAGACAGTATATAAACAGTGATAGACTTGACCTGCAAAATGAAGTGTAGTCACCTAATGCTACCTGCTAATTACATATCTAATTTAGGTAGATGCCTACTCAAAAGGGAAGAAGCCTTCACTGCTTTAATAGCTGTAAGATATGACAACTTAGTCACGAGTCAGAAGGTTGTCTGCCAAGTATCACAATATACCTGTTTTTGCCATGGCATGCACGCATCTCTCCTCATGCATTTTGATTACACTATAACAATTTAGAATTAAGGCACAAAAACCATAATGTCAGTCATTAAAATTTATGTGAGGATTTCGGGGAAAAAAATCTGGAGATTCTGGTGCTTTTCTGTCACGTCCCTCCCGTCCGATCCTCCTGTGTGCCACGCCCCCTCGCTGCCCTCGTGCGGAATCCCGGTGTTGCCCAGCTGTCTCCTGTCTACAGTATGTGTCGTCAAAGGTGTATTTCAGTCCGCGTTCAAGTCTGTTGCCCCAGTCCTGTCACTGAAGTCTCGTGATTGTTACGTGTCGCTCTACACTGCTGTGCGCAATAAAGTGCCGAAAGGGATCGCACAGTCATCCTGCTTTCCACCTCTTCCCTCGCCCTTCCGTTAATTATCCATTTAAGTTTTCCAGTTCCATATCTCAGGATTTATTGACCATTTATTTACCATTACTTTGTGTTGGCCCGTCTGAATATTTTTCATGTTCTCAATTCCAAAGCTTAATTTTTTTCCCATAACTCTATGACTTTTAATAGATAGTAGCAGCTGTAAGATGATAATCTATGGAATCAGCCATGTGTGATTGACAGAGAGAGAGAGAGAGAGAGAGAGAGAGCAGGATCGATAACTGCAATTAGCGATTGAACCACAATATTAGCTTGGGGGAACCATACATAAATACACAAATAAATAAATAAAAACCACTTTCAACCCTATTCATATCTAACAATGTCGCACCAATGCCCCAGAACATCTGGATATCTCACTGCAAAAAGATTCTTGTTCTTAGTGATTCCCCTGGACACTGCACTTGATAAACCTATAGGAGAGCAATGTCAGACAAGGTGCAGACATGTGAGGAGTAACACAGCAGCCAAATGGGACTGGCGAGTGATTGTGTGATCGAAACAAGCCAATAAGGTGGAAAGCCGTCATGTGTCCACACGTATGGCAGAACTGGCTGGTGATAGAGCGCACCTTTTAATGTCTGACACAGGCGTGCTGTGTTAAGACGTAATGGCCGCAGTGCAGGACTCAAACCCAGAGGTCAACAATACCCTTCGTCACGCCGCGTTTTTTTTATCCCTTCTTTTTGCACAGCTATGTGGCTGAAGATGCCGTATGTGACACCGCGGGAGTCCTTAAAGCTGGTGTCTCGCCTTCTCTAGGATCAAGCGTAGAAGAACTGCGTGGCGTGAGGCAGCTGAAAGACTGAGAACTGCCACCTCCAGTTTAACAATGCTGTAACCTTAATTACAACATGGCTGACCTCTTGTTTCCACGCCACGGGGATTTGTAATCACTGCAGCAGTGCACATAACAAGATTTCTCTGCAGTGCTCCCCGCATGGTGCATTTTAACGCGTGGCCCTGTGGGTAGTCGGAAGAGAGGCAGAGAAGCGCAGTGACATGGATGCAGAGATCCCCTCCCAGAGGAGCATGGCATGGAATGTCTCTTGTACCACTTTAAGCTGCTTTGACTGTGCCAAGGTCCAGCATACTCCACTCACAGGGAGACAGGGATCAATCAGGCTTCCATCTGCCTCTTTTTCTTGTGCCGGCCCTGAAGTTGTATAAATGGAATACACATTCCAGCTTTCTCTTGCCTTATGTCCTAATGAAAAAATGAAAGCCTTTTCCCCCCTAAAAAATCATTACCATTATTAGGACCTGTCAAGCTTGTCTAACTGTGGTTCTGGGTTAGTGCTTTTTTTCACCTTGATGAGGAAACAAGATGGAACATCAGTTGAATCCTGCCTCTCCTGACTCTACTCGTGACCCATGTTGGACGGCCGGAATAAATGAATTACAAACTAGAAATACAGTGCACATAATGGGTGTTGTTATGAAGGAGTTTAACAATGGCCCGGCCCCAGGGGATCTCTGGATTTAATGGATGGCCTTTGGAGTTGAATCGCTATGGAGACAGAGGCCCACGGGGGGACCAAGCTGCCGGCCCACTTGGACTGCAGCTTAATCATATTCACTCCAGTCCCGGCACTGCAGGATCTGGCCCACGTGTGGAGAAACACTGCACACAATTACAGACACTTATACTGAATCTGTGTGTCGCTTCCGCATCTGTTCATACTGCTGACTTGCGGAAAGACAGTCAGCTGATGTACGAAATCTAAATAGATACAAATCCAGTGTCATTTCTTATTGTTCGTCTTTACATGTAACGACTTGTTTCTACAGAGGCTTACAAGATATATTCATTATTCTGCCGTATCTTTGCATTTACTCTTTGTTCTTGCATTCTCTGCCTAGTGACATATCAAATTACTCCATTAGCCTATTACTTTTTGTGTAACGGTCTTTATGGATCATGGTCAGTTAAGTGAGTCGACCAGAAAGAGATTATGTTCTGCTGCCTGCACACCACCTCTAACATAATTGCAAATCACCGCCATCTTTTCAGTGCACCAGTACAGCTCAGTTGTTTCCAGATGAGCCCGATAGTTGAGGAGATATTGTATTGCTCCCTTATTTTTCAAGGGCAATATCTGCTAAGCTGGGTACAGCGCTGGTGATTTGGTCCACAGCGGTATTGTTCTGAATATCTCATTAGAGGTGATCTTAACAGGACCAGCTCAGGTTCATATGAAGGACGAGTTAGCAATTAGAGCCTCATCCTTTGTGTCGACTAGCTCAGAACTAAACTGATTGTCTTTTTAATGGCTTCTCCAGTTAAGCAGTGTCATGTTGTATAGTTCAAGCAGCTTGACCAGATCCAACGTTGCAACCTGGCAACATCACACAAGTGTTTTTAGGACCTTTAGCCTGCTGGCCAACATCAACGGACAGTATCATTGCAAGCAGCTTTCTTATGGACTCTTAGACATGACACACAGCCAGTTTCACTCTAGTTCACGTAAAAATGCCTCTTCTGCTGGCCCGCTAATCAACCAGAAAATGTGAAGATGTGAACATTTTGACAGGACTTTTGCACCTTAGCTGCAATATGGCACATTAACACATTCATACAAAGCAGTTTTCAGAGCCACTGGCAAGTCTTTCTAAAAGTTTTAAGTACTGTAACTATATTGAGATATGATTGCAAGTCATCGCGGGGGGCCTGGAATTTATCCCGGAACATCTTTTTGGACTGTGGGGGGAAACTGTGGGGAGTATCCAGAGGAAACCCCACGATGGCACGATGCAAACTCCACACACATGGTCCCAGAGGTGTGAGGCAACAGTGACATACACAGCACCACCATGCCACCCCCTAAAACTGACTTACTCATGTTAATTAAAATATACACACCCCCTCATGTCGGCCAAGTTGTGTACATAAACTATAAGGAGCTTCTGTGCACACTGGAGAATGCAAATGTTGCAAAGCATTGATAACCGAGGTGAGCTGGCACAACTTCCAATTTGTATTGACATCTGGAAAGGAAACAAATAGGTTGGCACGTAGACTAATGCTAGTGAACTCAATTTGTGAAGAAGCAACGAGTAGCTGAATGACTGACAGGGGCCCTAAAGAATTTCGACCATTATTGGATTGGTCTGGGTTGGGGGCCCAATATGATATGCTTCCATGGGGCCCAAAATCTCCAGCGGTACCCCTGACTGATAGCTATCTGGCTAGATAGCTAACAAGTTAGAATAATAATTGAGGTTGTACTTTATTAATCTCCGTGTCCCAAATTCAGTTTTTGTACATTGCAGGTTTTGGTCTTCAGAGAGTCATAGTGAGTCCGTGTTCGGCATCATTGAAGTACTTATGTTTAAGGTTTTAGGGAGCGTGAGACAATTGATGAATGGGGTAAGTTTAGGTTTGGGCGGTATCTAATTTTTGATACTTTCATATTTTTTATACTGTCCAGACATTATATCACAGCATAATTTATTTTGATGATATTTTCAAAAACGAGTCTCTTCAAGTATTTTGAAATCTTGGTGATAATATGTAGATGTCCCTCGTCAAAAATTTCACTGATAAATAACCCAAATAACCCAAAATATCACTTCTTTTGATCTGACTTTTTGTGTATCTAAAGTGTAGTGAACAACTGACCGTGTTCAACAATTATCCCCGGTCTCCTTGCCAATAGTAGCTACTAACTAGGAATTCCAATAAAATTGCATTTTGTAAGCAAATATTCATTTTCATTGCAACTGTTGTACTTTAAATTATGTTTTGTGGACTGTCTGAACCCCCTGCCCCCCTTAGCAGGGGGACACGGTACAATCAGAAAGTTTTGTAGAACTTTAATCAAGGCCATGTTTTTAGTAATTTATAAATCATAACTAATAATAATGCGTTCATAAAGTAATAAAAATGCATTCATAAAGCCATAAATATTTATCAAAAGGCATAACACATATAGCCATGTGTGTTATGCATTATGAATGGTTTATGAAGATCTCACTTATAATGCACTACAGATGCCTTCATAACGCATTATGAGGGCCAGTATAAGCATTAAGGATGCTTTGTACTGCATTATAAAGGTACTAAAAAATGGTTCAGCCTCAGAGGAACTATAATCAGGCGGAGTTCCTGCTGGATGAACGTGACAAAAGTTTCAGGTCCCAGAAAAAGGTTCTGGTACCAGAAAAAAAGTCACATCTTCTCCCCCTCCATGCAAGTTTTCCAGAGTGACAGCTGGGGAAGATCAGCTCTCAGCCCACTGCCTGTTGTGCGCTAGCTTGGTGGGTCAACTACAGAAAATAGCAATCACTGTTGAATTTGTAGTAAATTAAAAAAATTGTGAAATCAAAGTTCTGCGTTTCAAACAGAAGTTTGTGGCCATCGATTTGAAGAAACATAGTCATGGAGCAGATTTTTTTCCAAAAAAAAAAAATTTGTTTTCAGTGCATTATTGGTGTGTTTCTGAATAATACGTTAGATTTCGGGCGCATCCCACCTAGCTAGGCCAGTGGTTTTCAGACTGTGCTATTGCACACTGAACTGCCTTGGGAGCTGGTGTGTGTTTTAGAATTAGAGTTATGATACTTAATTACATGCAAAGGTTTGCTGTGAAAATACTTGTTTTTATAAATGGTGAGCCTAGTTTCAAAAAAACGTTTGGGAACCACTGAGCTACATCAGCTAGCTAGCAAGCAAGCCCTCTTCTTCACAAACCTGAACTTGCAGATCAAGCTGTCAGGGTAACAGGAGATAACTCTTCCTCCATGTCCTCAAGCCTCTCCAGCGGCTCTGTGCCTTTTTTATTTTTAAAAAGCTTCTTATATCCATATTTCTTTTTGCGAAGAACATTCTTTTTGTAAAGCAAAGTAGCTACAGTAGCTATCACAAGCCCGGAACCCAGGGCTCTCATTCTTTCTATCTCGTGCTCACACCAAATGTGTGCGTGCAAAGTAGTGTGAAGTAGATGTGCTGCTTGAGGACCCAAAACTTACTACTTGTGTTTTTGATCAGTGATATATTATATCCAAGGGCTTCAAAGCATGCAGTGAGAAAACTAAAAATATTTTAAATAAAAGAAACACAACCATTCATGATCTGAAACTGAATAGGCAATTAATGAAAAAGTCTTCCGTCTGGAAGATTCCCTTTTGTTCGTTTTTTTAATTTTTTTTTCTTCGAAAACGAGTTTTATTATGTACTATTAGCTTTTCTGTACATTGTTTTAATAAATGAATCTGTCATGCGCTTCATTATATTTCAAATAATTGCGTGAGACCGATTTAAAAAGACTCACCTTATGTGGACATGTGGGTTGGATGGAAGTGAATGATGCATCTGGATGCTGCCCCCGATTCTGCAAAAGAAGCAGTCATATTTTAAGATTTGGTAGCCGCTGCAAATGTGAAAGACTGCTACATTCAATATATTTCTCTAAATTTTAACAAGGTAAGTAAGTAGGGTGAGTTTTTGGTATCACATGCTACCGGAAAGAGGACGAGGGTGGCCAAAATAACAGAAGTGCCAAATGAAAAATATGTTTAACTCTGAAGTAAGTAGAGCACAAGACAAATTCAGCTACAATGGTGACATTTAAAAGCTTGAAATAGGCTTGAAAGCCAGTTCTTAGTACGTTTCAGCTTGAAGGAGGTCTGACAATCACCACAATGCGATAATGTTTCTGGTTCCAAAGAGTGACTGACTGCACATGAATCAGTCACAAAATCTACAAAATTATTCAGTGAGTGATCTTAAAAATGATTAAAGAATTTCCCAAACACAGACACATTGCATTGGCAAAGATGAATAGTGTCTAGGAATCGAGGCTCTCTGACATTTAACAGGATACCTGCTAAACACCATAAAAGTACCGTTTCAAAAATTTCCATAAACCTGAATCAGCACCTCTGTGACCCAGGCTCAAAAAAAGAAACCTATATATTATGAGCTTGACAAAGCTAAAATTTATGGCAAGTCTTTACAAAAACTGCCTGTATCTAAGACCAGTGCACAAAGATTCATAACCTGGACTATGGGACACAAAACCCTGGCCCCTGAGTAATTGAAAAAATGTTATATGGTTAGATGAGTCATCGTTCCCCCCGTTTTCTACATACCTGTACTGATGTGTTTACACTCCAAAGCATACCTTCAACCAGCAGCATTTGTTGGTATGATCAGCCATCTTGGGGGAGTCATTTGGCCCAGTGATTGCGTGGTAATATTACAGCCATGTTACATTAGGCTATTTTACAGGACCAGTTACCTTATGGCGCAAACACTGTTCTCTCATGATGTCCCCATATTACAAGATGATAATGCCCCCATATGTACTGTATATAAGCTCAATTGTGGTTTTATGAGCGCCAGAAGGAAGTCAATTACCTTCTGTGGCCTCCCCATCCACCAGATCTAAGCATCAGTGAACAGCAAATTTCATCCTTTAAGGATACTGGGGCTATTCTTTCTGAATATTGGTTCAAAATCCAAATATGCAGAGTACAGGCTTATAGCATTCAAGGAAGGACTGAATGTGCTCTGATAGGTAAAGGAGGCCCTAGTCCTTATTAAAGCTTTGATATTAATACATTGTTACGTATTTACATTATATTGTTCACCCTCATAATTTTTGGTTATAGTGGATATGTTCCTTCACTGTATATTGTGTGACATCGTTTCACATATATGTGAAGTGGTGCCCTGAAATGGGTTAGCGCCCCATCCAGGGTCGTGCCCTTGTGCCTGGGGCGTCTGGGACAGGCTCCAGACCCCCCACAACCCTGAATAGGACCAGTGGTTTCGGAAAATGTATGGCTGGATATAGATGAAGAGGGAGCTTTCAAAAAGACATATACAAATACACTGTCCAAAAACAGAATACCAATTTGTAGCTTTCCTTGTCAGTGGGGCTGTGCCCTCAAGGGTCTGTGACAATTGTACTATATAGCTGTAGGTAATTGTACCTTTTAAGGTACAGAAAAATACCTTTTTTTTTCCAATGGGGGTACATTAATGTTGTTTGTACCGGGGAGATGTTCCTTAGAGTACACACACGCTGCTGTCTGTGATTATATATACGGCAGTATTCAGAAAAATAAGAAGCAGTCAGTTATTCATTCATATCCAGTTATTTTAGTATTTCCTGGCTAATGTTCTCTGACACTATTAATGGTTTCCTTATAATATCAGCAAGGGAGCTAACATGCTGTGCTACTCAGCCCTCAACATCTATATTTCAGCAGTATTCAAAAGTAGGTGGAACGTCCCCAAACATTTGGAAACTTAGTCTTGCACAGACTGTAATATGTGCGATTTTTTATTATTATTTTTTTTTTTATTAGAAAGTAGTCTATAGTTTTTGTAGCATTCACCATAAATATTTCAATTTAATACAAATAAAATGGCTTTGTCAATTATATGCAATACATTTCTCTCTTTATCTCTTGAGAAAACAAGAGAAAAGTGATTTCACCACTGCTCTGTAGTGAATCTTGTTTACTGGACACAGTACTGTCTACATATACATTGAGGCTGAGCAATCTGTACAGCAAAGAATATTAAATTTAGCATTCCAGCTTTACATAAATTTCTCCCACACACAAAACGTAAAATATATAAGAACTGAGATTATATTATTGTTATTTTTATTATCAGGAGCATCATTATTATGACATTTATGCACATAGTGAGTTTTCACGCTCTAAATGAGGTCTTTTTGCTAGAGTACTCACAGGCCTAAAAAAGGCTAAACACTATCACTGCATTTTTAAAATCGAAACTGTTATGACTGAAATCAGGTCACTTAGGCTCGAAATTCGAAAATCAGCTAAGCTCGATTTTGAAGAAGGCACTATCATTTACTTACTTACTACACATATGGGTTGACAGTCCGAAAACTCCGAAGCCCCTTTCCCTCAGTTTCTGTCTCAGCAGTTACGGAGTAGTTACTTTGTACAGCAGCTCAAAGGCTTTGCTTTCTTAAGGCCTAGTAATGCAATTCCAGTCATGCCTTTCTGAAAGGTAAATTTTCACTCTGTTTGCCTCGACCATTTATCTGTACTTCTATGTTTTACTTAATTTTCAACTTTCCGGTCTGAGCAATGGAAAAGAGTCCCCAGAGCGACCACCGGCACCATTCTTAGCTGTGTTGGCGTAGCAGTTTGTAGGATGCTACGATGAGTCGATTGCAAAATGAAATCCATCCATCATACACCCTTCTTCACTTATCCTGGTCAGCGCAATGGGGAGCCTTCTTTTTTTATTTAATCACTTTCTTCATGCAACCTTTTCATAGAGGTTAAGGTTGTGAGCTGTTCTGGATGTTTTTGACTGATACACATTATGTCGTCACAGCTGCTGAACTCTAGCTTTTCAGAACAATTGGTGTTGGTTTTCAGGGCTTGTTTTGCATACTGGGATCTTCATCAGCTTTCAGTCTCTGGCTGCTTACACTGTCAGATCTGGTCCATGTCGGTGTGGTGTGTTGCGCCTTCCATGAATGATCAATGATGCAGATATTCAGAGAGCTCCTATTTTTTTTTCTCCATTGCCCACGTCTAGGCTTGTCAAAAATCTCAGGGTTATATCATTAATGTATCTGTTTTCCACTCCTTTGAATATACTACATTGCATTAAATTGTTATATGGGCTTTTAATCATCACAACATTTAACATTTAATCATCACGGCCAGCCATATAACTGAAATGTAAAAATGTTTTTCGTCATATTTGTAAAATATAGTAGCTAGGTTTAAAATCATATAAAATGTTTAACTGCATAATGATATTGTGTGGCATTTTCTCATAGAATTATTTGAAATTAAATCAATCTAAGCAGTTAAAAGGATTACTTGATACAACAATGTCTGCCTAGTACAAATATGACCCTGCTTCTCCCCCCTTCCAGGGGGGTTGCCAGTAAGGGTGATGCAATCACATGTAATTTAGGGACTCCTTGATGCTTGCAGGAGCTAGTGCATTATTATTTAAAGTAAATATATAAATGAGTAAATAAATTAGAAAAAATAAATGTATATTTTAACTTTACAACACTTAAAAATATAATATCTGCTATATGTGCAGCTAAGACACTTATTTATTGACACTTAACTGAAATGACAGTGATTTATTAATTTCCTTATAATGCAACATTACAAAACTGTAATTAAAAAATATTATGTGGTGTCAATGTTTGGTATGTCATAAGTATCTTATGAGTAATGCATGCAACTATATGCCATTATACTGTATGTATAATTAATACTATATTATGTATTATTGTTATCATTATTATTATTATTACATAATGCTCTACTACAGATATCACTGGACCCAGTTCCTCCAGTCAGCTTAACCAACCCTCGCTGGAAGATGCCTGTACAATACAGTGACATAATCTCTATGCCACTGGTGTAAAGACTATGACTAAAACAAAAATGCTTTGGTTACCAAGTATCTGTGGATCCTCTAAGCTGTCAGGGGTCCTCTAGCGCATGGTAATACAGAGGGATTCCAGCCATGGTGAGATCATTGGCCTCCAAATAATATTCATCTATCCAATCATTTTCTGTACCCACTTGTAATATTCGGGGTCGTGGGGATTCAGAGCCTATCCCAGAAGCTACGGGCACAAGGCAGGAAATAACCCAGGATGGGGTGCCAAGCCATCGCAGGGAACACTCACCATTCACACCTACAGACAATCTGGTAACTCCAATTCCCCTCAGCATGTTTTTGTACTATGGGGGAAATGGGAGGAAACCCCATGACAACACAGGGAGACCATGCAAACTCCACCACACACAAGCCAAGGCAGAGACTTCAACCCTGAGCACAGGGAACAGTGCTAACCCCTTCACCCCCCCCCCCCCCCCACTGCCCTTTCCAAATAATACATTATTAATAAATTACTAACTTTGACTTAAGTCTATGTAGCAGAAGTCTCAATTAAGAGGTAATTACTGAAGGTAATTAGCAAGCTGTAAAATGTCTCAGCTGCCTCAAAATTCTATCAGTCACCAGCACCATGCTTTGCCAGACCCATAAATAGGTCTAGAGAAATCATAATATGTTCACTCTTAATATATTTAAAAATGTAGTCAACTCCCTTATATATACTGTAAATATCCCAGTTTCCAGAATTTACAGTATATGACAAAGACTAGTCAGCATTCAAAAACATATTTACCTTGCACAGCTAAATTATTCAAGACTAATCACAAATATAAATGTTTTGCTGTCTATGGAACAGTCTGAATGCAATGCACGATACCTCCATAGATATTTATAGAGCAAAACTACTGCATATGGCACCAGAAGTCATATATGCACATTCATTGGCCAGTGCAGAAATCCTGTGTTAAGATGCCTGTTAACCACACGGAATCTGCATGTGTGTTAATGTAAAGAATCATGATTGTACCATGAGCTTCATGCATATCGTCACCTTCCATAATTGCATGTGTAGTTACATGTGTGCTTAACCATTTTTTATTTATCTCTAAAAATAAAAATAAATTTCAATTATTGACCTAACCCTTGTAACTGGTACAATTAATACACTAAATAAATACACCAGATACACTGAGTGGCCACTTTATAAGGTATACCGGGCTAGTATGAATCCATGTTTGCCTTGGGAACGAGTTGTGCGTTCACAGAAGCCATTCTGCGCAACTGTTAAACTGAGCTGCTTTTATTCTTATTATTATTATTATTGACTGCCATTTTTGTTCATCACACCATTCTCTATAAACTCCAGACACTGCAGTCAGTGAAAATCCCAAGGAGGCAGGATCTGAGATGCTGGAACCCCCTCATATGGCATGAACAATCACAGCACAAAATTACTTAGATCAGGCGTCTCAGCCATTTAGCGCTCAGCTGCCCAGCAAATGAGCCCCTTGACCCTGTCTGAATACTATATGTTTATGATTTACGGTGTGGAGGAGCTGGCAGTTTGTATTATCAAGCGGGCATACTTAATAAACGGGCCACATTTATTGGAGTGTATTAGAAAATATACCTAATTATGTACTGACATGACTTGTGAATCTAATTTTAAATTAGATTTACAGGCTTTTTATTATAGAAAACCCTGACTATTGTGCAGAATATGAGATAACATGTGATGTAATGTAATTGTAACCGCTTAGAAACAAGTATGAAGTACCCAGATGCATTCTATATCCTACTAAACCAGTGCATGTCCTGTCTGGTCCTGACTGGCTGGGAAACCAAAGGAACAGAGTAGCATTAAAGTGAGAATAAGAGTCACTGATCGCTGCAAGGAGCATGCTTGCTAAGTCACATTAGCATGTCCTCTGCAGCACACACCAGGTGGAGCAGCTATCCGTGGCTAATGCCAACTTGGTATCACACCGCCAGACAAGAGTCTCTTTCAGGCATCGCGGGAGCTGCACAGGAGCATGCTGGTGCATTGGCAATAGGAGGCGGCAGGCCCCAGCAACATTATCCGCACATACAATGAGACTTTATGCTGTCTACTTCCTGGCTGATGCTCCGGGTGCTTGACATTGACTAAACAGCATTCCCGTCACACTGGCTCCTGATTCATCCCCAATGCTCGCTACACTGTGTAAGAATACGCAGTGACATCTCTCACTCTGAGGATGAAGACATTCTTTCCATGTCTCCTTAAAGTTTTTGATCATGTGCATAGACTGGTTTAGGTTATAAAAATATACATTGCATGTGACTCACGTTGCCAGAGGGATATCATGATAAGACTAAAGATGACAGCTGCTGAAATCACTATAAATAGTTTATATGTGTATATAATGTATTTGCATGTCCCGCAGATTTGGCGTATATTTGCATACATTTGGCATATGTTGTTCAAAAAAATAAAAATAAAATAATAATAATAATATTTGATCAATTTCGAGACATCACATCACATTACCACATCAAACGAATGAAAAGGAATAATGTGTCATGATGTGTGTTATTTAGTCATAAGTGATATATGATATTGGTAGAAATATCCTAAATGGTATTTTTATATATA
>JAODKM010000002.1:22665241-22700209 GCA_026780845.1 Petrocephalus sullivani | reverse complement strand
GATACTTTAATTCTGTATTTTCGGCATATGCGGTTCCTTTAGCATCTATTTTCAGAGACATTTTAAGGATGTTATATAGCCGACGCTCCTCTGTTATCACCCCCTATTAGTGCGGCTTGCCAGATTTTTGATACTTGACTACCGTCGGTTACCATTGTTGTCACGCATTAGAATGAGCTGCTTGCGTTTGTCATGCATATTTCTGCCCTGAAACCATCGTACTTACAACTTAAAGCAAGCCACATCTGTTTGTTAAATTGAACGCAGGCGTCGTTTTAATAATGAATCTCGATACAATGAATCTTCCTAGAATAGATTTGTACCTTCTGCCGGAGATACCCAGATACCCAGATATTCACAGTACATGGAAGCTATATTTTTAAGAATCTTATAACAGTGTACTACTTTAGTAACCTGTAATTCATATATTTTTTGCTTGTCATTTTGATCAAAATGAACAAGAATGCGCATGTAAATGTGCTGTAAATTGCCTTTCATTAGTTTGGAAATGCTGTAACTGGCATATGTTGCATACTGACAGAGTAATTTCTTCCTTCTGATGCATACAGTGCATTTTGCTCCCCGCTGAGTACAAATGAGGCAACTCCAGCAGAGTGTAGGGTAAGGACATGTGAGAGAGCGTGAATTATTGTAAATCTATGTTACTGCTGATGTCCTATGTACCCATGTACAAGCTGAACACTGCTAGAATGGCAATTGGATATAGTGTCCCATAGTTCCCCAAGTAAATTATATAAATGTACAAGTAATGCTGTTCTACTACTTTGCTTTACAGTGATTACCAATATATGGAACTTAGGGAAAACCATTAAGAATAATCAATGCGTTCCTAAGAAGTGGACAACTATGTTTAAATTAGGAAAATCCGCAAAAATTCTGAGCTGTTTTCTATCCACACAATATTAAAATAATATATACACCGATCAGCCATAATATCACAACCACACGCCTAATATTGTCTCTCTGCCCCTCCTGACAAAACAGCTCTGCCCATCGAGGCACGGACTCCACTAAACCTCTGACCGAGAAGTTACCAGCAGATCCTTAAAGTCCTGTAAGTTGCAAAGTAAGTCCTGTAACTTGTCTGCATCAAACTTGTTTGTCCAGCACATCCCACATATTACCGATCAGATTGAGATATGGGCAATTTGCAGGCGAAGTCAACACCTTGAACTCATTTTCATGTCCCTCAGACCATTCCTGAACAATTTTTGCAATGTGGTGTTACACTACTGAAAGAGGCCACTGCCATCATAGAATACTGTTGCCATGAAGGGGTGTACTTGGTCTGCAATGATGTTCAGGTAGATGGAGCATGTAAATCTATCCCCAGAAGAACACTGCGCATAGCATCTCACTGCCCCCGCCAGCTTGCCTTCTTCTCATAGTATATCCTTGTTCCATCTGCTCTCCAGGTTAACAATGCACACGTGCCTGGCTTTGCACATGATGTAACAGAAAATATGACTCGTAGGACCAGGATACCTTCTTCCATTGCTTAGTGGCCCAGCTCTGAGACTCACGTGCCCATTGTGGGCACTTTCTCAAAAGGATCAGCATGAGCACTGTGACTGTTCCGCAGCCACGCAGTCCCACACGTAGCAAGCTGCAATGCATTGTGTGTTCGGAGCCCTTTTTATAATACCCAGCATTTTTTTTTAGCAATCTGTGCTGCAGTTACTCTCCTGTGGGATCTGACCAGACAGGTTAGCTTTTGCTCCCCACGCGCATCAGTGACCCTTAGGTGCCCATAGCCCCATTAAAGGTCCACTAGGTGGCCTTCCTTGGACCACTTTTGGTAGGTACTGTCAACTACAGAGGTGCTCTGGCCCAGTCGTCTATCCATTACAGTTTGCTCCTTGTCAAAATTACTCAGATCTTTATGCATGCAAATTCTCAACACATCAACTTCAGATTCCCTTATATATGATGGCACCCTTGATAGGTGCCATTGCAATGAAATTATAAATAGTATTCACATCACCTGACAGTGATTTTAATGTTATGGCAGATCAGTATGTGTGTGTAAGCTTCAATCATCAGACAATTTTGCAGAGGGTCTATTAAATATGCAAAAAAATGTATGTTTCAACTTTTTTTTCCCCTTGTTATTCTTTCTGCCTTGTTTTTTTGTTGGCACCTTGCTAAAGCTCACTCCTGTTGCCAGCAGGGCTGAGATAATAGCTGTGAGATGTTCGTATCCGAGCAGCACCGGGAAACTGGGCCAAGTGTCACAAACACTCTAACGCTTAGACAAAAGGGCTTCTGCCAGGTGCCAAAACCTCGGACTCCCAAGGCAGAGAAACCAGATTTGCAGAACGTATCATTTGCCGTAGAGCGCTCTCCACTGCCGATGAAATAATTAACATTGGGTACAGCGTCAAAAAATGATCAATTCAGCAATAGGTCCTGTTTACATTTACAGCAGATTCTCTTTACACGCTTTCAAAAATAGTTCAGTTAAGTTAATTTTGGGGCCCAGAGTCCTTAAAAATATATATAAAGTACCCAGTACCTATTGCACCTAATACAAAACTTTATTCATTATTATTTAAATTTCTTGCATTGTTATTGTTATAGCACTGTTATTGCACTTATCAATGTAACTATGTACAGAATTGACAAATATCTGTCAAAGAATTTTTTGTAATTAGAGGGCATATAATTAATCAAAGAGTCCTGTTTGGTCCTTTGCAATAGATTATGGCACGAAATGCATTATGGTAGTGACTAAGAGATGGGTCACATGATTTCAGGAAGTAGTCACGTGAACGTCACATGACCTACTCCTGTTCTGTGCCATTGGTGAGGCACCCTCACCTAGTTATTACAGTTTGTGTTGCTGCTCTTATCCCTACCCACTCCCTGCTATTCCATGACACAGACACCCTAATACAGCTGTCCTTCTCTGTGTTACATGGGGATGTGAGTGCAGAGCCTCTCTAATGCATTTTACTGTAAATTGGAATCCGTCAATAAATGTTAATAAATGGTTTTTCTTTTATTTTTTATCTATCCTTCCATCCATTCATCCATTCATCTTCGGAAATCACTTGTCCTACCCAGGGTCGCAGGGAGCCCAAAGTCTGTGGGTGCAAGGCAGGGAATTACCCAGGATGGGGTGCCAACCCATCGCAGGGCACACTCACTCATTTCCCCACCACACACACATGCACAAACACACACAAACACACACACACACACACACAGACTCGTGCACCTATCTAAATGGGGACCTTTCATTTCTATGGGAAAAACCCTAATCCCAACCATGACACCCTTAACCCCAAACTAGCATCAACCTTAACCATAAGTAACCAACCAAAATATGAGACTTTTGGCATTTTTACTTTTTTGATTGCATTCACAGATTTTTTATAAAATTGAGGTTATCCAATTGGGGACCTGAAAAAATGTAGGGAAATTTCAGGCCTTACCACACGCTGGGGACATATTGGTCCCCAAATGTGATCTATGCAAACCCACACACACACATACATACACACACACGCACAGCTACGGGCAATTTGGCAATTCCAAATAATCTCAGCATTTTTTTGGACTGTGGGGGGGGGGGGAGTATCCAGAGAGGACACCTCCCAATGACATGAGGAGAACATGCAGACTCGACACACATGGAGCAATGGTAGGCTCGAACCTCGGTCCCAGTGGCGAGGGGCACCACCGCGGTATCACCACGCCACCCACTCAACCTTCCGTCTGCTGGTGCTTTGTGTTAACTTTCTGTGTCGTGTCCAATCACCGTATCATTTATAATAACAGCAATTATTAGTATTCATCCATCCTCTGATATTGTTTCCTGATCTGTGGCATGGGAGAGCAGGGAGCCTATGCCAGGGAACACAGAACACAAGGCTGAGGAGCACTATGGAAGGGCCACAAACACACATACCTGTATGCAATCACACTCTATGGGACATTTAGAGGCACCAATTACGCTCAACCTCATCATTCTGGAAATCAAATTACCAACACAACAGGGAAAGAGCATGCAAACTCCACATCCATAGAGCACAGGCAGGACTCATTACAATGGATCAGTCAAAACTGAGTTTTCTCCATTTTTGTTGGAGTACCAGATTATTATCATTATTGTCAGTTGTTTTTTTTTCTTCTCTGCAAATATCACTAGATTGGAAAGCAAGCAGAATTTTATCAGGTGTCTGAAAAGTCAAATAAAAAGGAGCTCCAAAGGAAATTGTGTACCTACTGTATGACTGGCACAGGCACATAATGTATATTACAGTATCAGGTTGAAATTCACTGTTTATTTTACATTTAATAAATGGAATTAGTGGCAAGCTGCAGATATTAAAATGGCAAGCTTCAAATTTTATTTTTTTTTCAAGCAGACTTCCCAGTTTTCAGCTATTTTTGTACCTGTCACTTTAATAATTTACACTATATGCATTTCATTATATCTTTAAGTTGTTCACAGTTTCTGCTGTCAGTTTACACTCATATACAGTACAGACCACAGAACGCTGCAGAGCAAGATTAATTATGGAAATATGAATCTAAATAAACGTGACAGAAAAACAAAGAATGGCTGATGGTTGGTGCTAAAGACAGAGGAACAGGTTACATGTAGAATTTCACACACTCTCCATATATAACTGATTCAGCTCTGTGACATTTTTGGAATAGCAGGCACAAACTGATGTTGTCCTAACAGCTCAATGTGCCTTAGTCATAGACTTTGAGTAGGCCAATCTGAAATAGAACCTTCCATGTTCTATTTTATTCATGTAGACTGGCTAAACTGTTCAGGAGATTGCTTCTGCATGCAGCAGGAGTGCTTCATCTCACAGAAGAATGGCCTGACATTTTCCTGTAGAACACTCTGGTACTAGAGGCCGTGCTGGAAACTTCATGGTAAAGGCCAAAGCTAGATTTATATAGTTCTGGAATTGCCCAAAGTGTTTTGACAGATGGAATTAAGACTTTGAACTATCACACATTCATGTGTGACAAAATGGCTTTTTAATCAATTAATAATGAATGTGTAACATTTTAAATATGCTATATAACTAGCCAAATGTGCTAATCTTTACCACAAAATTAGGTAAATTAGGAAATTGGAATTGCCTGTGGCTAAATCTAATGTAATACAGAAGTTGCTGAAATGTTTGACCATGCTAAAACAGTTTTTAAACAAAACAAGCCCAAAAAAGCGATAGTTTGAAAAAAAAAATCTCTATGACACTTGATAGTGTTATAATCTGCCATGATGTTATTCATTTATTCAATACAGTAAGCAATATAATCATGTTCACAGATTTTTTTATATTTTAATTGCGTATATACATTGTATTGCAGCAATATTTCTCAAATACTCCTAAATCCTACTGCCTTCTTAAAGTTAATACATTTCAAGGGACTTAAAACATGAATTTTAAGCAAACACACGATACAGCACAAGAAACATTATTGCTATTCTTCACACGTGGATTAAATTTGTCATTGGTGTATGCTCTCTGCCCCAGAGGACTGTGAGAAAGGCGCCAGCGTCCTGTCTTGTCAGTTTGAACAAACATCGACGATACACTTTGCCTTCTGCCTTGTTTTCAACCTTGTGTTTATACGGTTTACACAGCATGCCGCTTTGTCTTTTGTGTCATACTCATAAGAATCGATAAATAAAGATGAATTTAACATCTAACTTTAAATCTTATCTTTATGTTTTTAACTATATTTTGCACGCAGTATATTGAAATTATATGTAAATATCTTATAGCATCCATCTTCTCATTATCAAGTACATCTTCACAGGGAGGTGTGGCACCTATCCCAGGCACCATTGGGCATAAGGCTGGGGTATGCCCTGGTAGGAATGCCAGTCTACCACCAGGCACACACAGGAAGTACAATCCTACACAAGAGATGTATAAATGCAAGTGGGCCTAAATGTGCGTCGTTGGATTGCAGGAGAGTATCAGAATTGGATGTAGCCAGACTAGGTACTACTGGGTGGCCAGACTAGACCTATTGATTTTACTGGGGTTGCAATGGGTTAATAGGCTTCGGATCTCCCGTGACCCTGAATAGGACAAGTGGTTGCAGAAAATGGATGGATGGGTGGATGGTGATGGGGTAATATTTTGCCATTGGGGGGACAGGGTTAATCATCTCGCAATCAAGGGGGGAGAGGGGGGGGGTGGAGTAAATCTTCTTGTGATCCATCTGGGCAATTAAATGCCCTATATTTAATTTTTTATTTTTTTTGCTTTGCTGGTTCCTGGCCATGATAAGCAGTTAGAACATAGATAGATGGATGGATGGATGTATGGATGGTTGGGTCAACATCTGAGATCAAATGCAAAGTGTTGAAAGCTATAATATTCTTCAGAAAGTTGATGGGGAAAAAAGCTAAGAACTTCATAGCCTCTATCCATTCTCAGTATGACATATATCACTCATTCTTGACAAACAAAGTGCTGCTCCATCCACACTATTTGGAGAAGGAAAGACGAACCTTCTCATGAGGTGAAGGGTTATGGATACGCTGCAAAGAGATGTATATTCTCACCTTTTCTTTGTCACACATCCGGACGAGTGAACACCACATTCAAGGTTTTCGGTGTGGGAGTGTAAAGTTTATCAGGCATAATGCAATTGATCAGATAAACTCCCCCAGATGTTAAAGGTCACCCACTGCTTGCAGCATTCCAGAGCTTCCAGAGAGTCTTTTGTGGTCAGCATTTTTCATAGTTAAAATCGGGCAATTATATTGATTTGTGTAAAAAAAAAAAACTCAGATTTATTTATTCAGCTATTTATTTAATGTCATTAAATTCCATGGAAATAATTCCTGCATAATCATCTGCAACAATTTATGTTTTTATCAGCATGTCGTTTTACCTTGTGAACCCTTATCATAATGTAGAGATATAATATCAGAAAAGGGTAATACATGTATATGGTTAGATGGTGCCTATATTATGGCCAAATGGGCCTTAATCTTAACATACAATATTCAACAATAATAAATAACTCCTGGTATTTTCGTCTATTTTACTTGTATGTTTAGGGGCAAAGAACAGTACAGGGTTTATAAAAGTATCATATTGCCTTCTCTACACAGACCAATTCCTAATCCCCACCAGATAACAACACTAATCCTTATTCCCAGATGGACTGGTTTATGAAAGACTTACCTGTCAGGTAGAGCTTTGTTGAAAAGCAATAAACACACTAAAATCATCTTAAAAATCATATGTTTTTTGTTAAATATTATTTTTCAAAAAGGTAATTCATTCACCTTTTTATTTAAATTTGAGGAAGTTACATGCATCAGGTTACTAATCCCTCCAATACTTCACCAACCATTTCTCTGAGATTCCACAGCTGAAATGATATTTATATCGTTTTTTTACCCCCTAAATATAGTACATTTTGGCCTGTGTTATTTGCTCAAAATTATCCAATGCATAACTGCGTACTGTATTACAATGGGAATACTAATTGTGCTGTGCTGTTAAATAAAATGCATGATATTCTTATGCAAATTCTTAGGAAAAATAATCGCAATATCAATAATGCATTGTGCACATCTTTGCTGTACAGCGTAAAATCCAAGTCTAATTGCATATTCCCAAATTGCAGCTCTCTCTTACAAGAAGGTGGTTTCAACTTTGTGCTGAAGCAGAGCTATCAGGTATGCTCTGACAGTTTCTCGAAATATGCATGCCTCAGACAGTAGAAATGGGCCAGCAAGGCCGTATGGGTGGGCTGGTGATGATGCATGCAAGGACACACACACACACACACACAAGGTGGAATGTATAAGGACATGGGATAGTGATCATTTTGCACTCTTTAAGTTGGCTTTGCCATCAGGAAACAAGACTCTCTCATTCCGACCCATCACCTATGTAAAAAATCTAGAAGTGTACCCCCCCCCCCCACACACACACACACACACACACACACACCTTCGCCCCAGGACAGCAGAGCACAAAGAGTGCCCACCCACAGGCCGGGGTCTTCATGAGGCCGGGCCTGGGTGGAGAGAAGTGTACAGTGGTGTACTGAAGTGCTCATTAAAGCTCTGTAGGGACCACACTCCAGGCCTAGCAGTTAAGGGCTGAGGAGCTCATTACAAGGGCCTCCAAGGTCCTACGAAGATCAGAGATGGACCTGAAGAAGGCTGGCAGATTAACCTTAATCAGAGACACCTGTTGTCATCCTTCCCTCCTCCTCATCATCATGATTACAATTAGACTAATACTGTCACCGCAAGCGCTCAGCTTGAATTTTAATCATATACAGCAATACAGTTCTTGGAGTTAAAATCATTTTTTGGCCTTTTTACACATTCTATATTCAGGCAACAGGGTGAAATTTAGCGTTTATTTATATTAACTGCCTGCATATTTTCCTGACAAAGATATATAATTTCATTTCTATTTATGATGTACAATTTGGCCACTGGATGCAATTTTCCAAGAATAAAAGAAATCTAATCCTAAGATATGTGATACATACTGTATTTAATAAATGTTATTAATGTGTTGCTAAGAGTCACCTATTGTTATTTTAATGAACTCTATTATGAGGTAACACCAAGCAGCTTGAGAAAATAAATCAAATGAATGAATGAAAGAATTAATCCATAGATATTATTTACTATTTCCTTATTGTTCATTCAATTCCAATATTCCACTCTTGTTAGTGCTGGTGTAACACCAGTCTTTGGGGCATGCTACAACTCTATGCTGACATTTCTCATCACTGATCTGTATGCAACAAGAGAGTGGGAGGTGATTTCAAGTGTGAGGATATTGTTTCATTCATCGCTTGGAATGAAAAGAAAGTTGAGAAGGTTGAAATGAATGAACTACAGATTTACCTCTGTAGAGTGAATCTTCTGTAAGAGTGTGAGCTGCATTTCCTTTGCATATAATTAGAGGATAGTTGTCAGTGAAGGGAAAAAGAAGAGAACTTGGCCCTCTACACCTGTCATGTTTTGCCCCAGAATAAGTCAGTTATGGAACAGCAAGCGGCTGCGCAGTAATGTGCCTTGAGACTGTTTTGACTGTTTTTTGCACAGAGAATGTTTTGATAAAGGAAAAGCTTGAAGAAGTTGCACATTTTTGAAATATTTCTGCCCCTGAAGTTTCCAATTTCCAATTACTTTCTTTGAAAAAATGCACAGAATGCATACACAATATATGCATAGATATATAAATATTATGGTTGTGAAATTTATCACGTTAGCATGGTGCATAATGCATTATTTTTCCTGTGATTGAGTTAACACGTCCAATATTTTGTTACCCAAATGGGAGAATAGTATGAGCATTGATTTTAATAGGGACATATAATATTCCTTCTTGGTTCTAAACAATGTGAGAGTTCAGGTTGTGCACAGAATCCCAGAATTCAAAGATAAAGTCAAAACAGTACAGTGTATATCTGTAAGTATGTTTGTGAAAATACAGATTTTATGTAGTGTTTTGGTTTTATTTTATATATACAGTATGGTTTTCCTGTCTGGTATGAACCTAAGGAATGCTACTATTGTACAAAGGGCAAATAATGCTGGCATGCCTTGGAGCAATGGGCCAAGGTTGCCTACTCCGATGAATCCCATCTTCTGTTGCAACATGTGATATGGAGAGTGAGATCTGTAACAGGGCTCCATGCACTGTGTGTTATGACACTACTTTCATGACCATCATCATTATTATCTGCCATTTGTGACACAGTAACCCGTATTTTGGTTTGTGCCAGACATGATAGCCAACACTGACATCTCGCATCGACAAGTCTTGGCTGCCCCAACAACCCTGTAACTGGTTCATGGCTTTTCCAGTCTCAGACTACTCTCAGCAGGTACAGCCGCTCCTCAGGTTATAATGGGTTTACGTACCAAGTAACCTATCATACAGCGGAAATGCATTTTAGTACAGCACACCTAACCTAATAAACACCTATAACGCCTAGCCTAGCCTACTTTAAACTTACAACAGTTACATTAGCCTACAGTTTAGCAAAATCATTAACACAAAGCCTATTTTTAAATAAAGTGTTTAATATATCATGTAATTGTCTGGCCATAATGATTTGACCCTTCTCAAAGTCACTCAGATTTTCACCCTCATCCAGTTCTACTATCTACTGTGAGTTCTGAATGTTAGCTTACTGTCTGATATATCCCAGATTTTGACACAACTTTTTACAAGATAGTTAACATTATTCACTTCACATGGGTCATAATGTTTTGGGTCATTTGTGTATGTAATATATCATATGTAAACAAACTCCTCATTTCCCATATAGTCCCCTTAGGATATAGTTTAAATTTTGAGAAAATTGTACGATTCTTGATAAACTTGATAAACAACTTAAAAATGTGCAGGATATGTCTTTGAAAATAAATCCCTTTTATTATTTTTTTTAATTGAAACAAGTATAATCACGTAAGCTTTCAAGACAGCAAAAATTGCATAAAATTATCTTAATTAGTTGGTACCACTTTACATTAATTGTTTCTTCATAATTCCTTAATTATAGATTAGTAGAACATTAATTCATAATGCATTCAGGATGTACTCATAGAATGTCTGTAAGCAGCATAGAAATATAATTAACATCCTAACAAATATTAGAAGCTTTCATATACATTAATTAAAAACACTTCATGTTAATAACAGAAATTAAAACTGAATAATCATATTATGTTTTCAACATTTATTAAAGTTGTTAAGGTATCAATAAGGTAGTTGTTAAGTAGTTGTTCTTAATAAATGTTAAGGTAATCACATTCACTTTGTTGTTCTGTGTATGCTAGGACGTTAAGGTACACTTATATGCTGCTTATGAATGCATAATGAAAGCATTATTAAAGTGCAGATAATGTAAAGCTTTTTCAATTAATTTTATATGAAAGTGGTCTCTGTTATACATATTTTCTCTCACAAGTTTAGAAATAAAGTAAACAGTCACATTTCATGGTTCTCAGGCATACAGTATAATACAAGAATTAGCTATGAGACAGAAGATATTTAAAGGAAGATGGTAACTAAGTAACTGAAAATATCATTAATAACGCGGGATGACTTTAGCAAGCTACTGTAAATCTTCCCTAAAGAATGCTGTATACAGTGCAAATCTGGTAGGGTTTACTAAAATATCAAGTATGCTACTTATACTGCTGAGAGTATAGAGAAAGGTGTGATACATATATGTACATTAACCTAAAAATGACACGCTGCCTATATTCACACTGCTGTGCACATGCAAAACTGCCCCTACCTCAAACTGCAAGCAAACACGAAATTCCATCAAACCAAACTTGAGCATATACAGTATAACATGTATGCAACAAAAATCTAATACTGTGTTTTCTGAATGGATCTTCTGCTCTTTTTAAATACCCTATTAACTTAGAGTCTATCAAGTAAAGTAAATGAAAGGTCATGGTAAGGCTAGACAGGAAATGCAAACAGGCTGGTTATAAAATGAAAGGAAAAACCCAATTGTTACTCAATCAATTATATATATATATATTTTATAAAGGCTACACTACATTTAAGCTTGACTGCATTTATAGCTGACAAAATTATATCCCTATGGTTAAATTATGCTAAGGACATAGTCAAAAACTGAATTTTTCTTGGTCTACAGGTACTGAATCCGACTGCAGCACATAATGTATTACAGCTCAAAAGCAAAACACTTATGACATCTGTGGTATTGCCTTGCCTTTGCGGGTAACCAATGTTGACGTGATTCTTAGGGAATTGCCATATCCACAAGAGATTCTTTGTGAACAAGAAACAGAATTGGTTTGTATGGTGATAGTGAGTGATTTTCCTTAAAGGTTCATCTCTGTGCACTGAACTGTGTTTCCTCAACACAAACCGTCTTACCCGGGACTGGAAGTCAAGCTTCACTGCCCAGCAATATCCTTGATTACCTTCATTAAACTCTGTGTATGTCCAGTGGAGTCTGTATAGCCTAACACCTTTCTTATACCTCTCCACTACCCAGCTCGTCCTCTTACTATAAACACTTTACAGGTCCATGGGCGGACAGCAAATCAATCCACTGCAATCTTTCTCCTTCAAAGCATCCCAG
This sequence comes from Petrocephalus sullivani, assembly GCA_026780845.1. Classification (NCBI taxonomy): domain Eukaryota; kingdom Metazoa; phylum Chordata; class Actinopteri; order Osteoglossiformes; family Mormyridae; genus Petrocephalus; species Petrocephalus sullivani. The sequence goes on along the minus strand of JAODKM010000002.1, from coordinate 22,688,083 downwards.
TTTAGTCAACATTTTTTTTTTTTTTTTTACTGAGCAGTCTAGAAGTGATTGGTGCGGAAAAACTTAAAACAGCCACGAGCTTTGAGAAAATTAATGTTCCTAAAAAAAGCCAATGCATACTTATAGCTGCGGAATTAATTTATCCAGCTGGAATGCAAAACAAAGCACAAGTACGACGTTTCCTTATTATTAGTCTTCCTTAGTGAAACTGCAGGAATGAACCTCATATATTCTTATAGTGTGATCACAACTGGTCCATTGAAATGTAATATTACAGTATCCTACAATCAATTTAATACTGTATATCCTACCCAATTAAAACCCGAGATCAGTATGGCACAAACTTAAAAAATGGGAAAATGTTTATACTTCAATTTATACTTATCCAGAATTCATCCTATTCCATTTTGTTTTTTGTTCTTAATGCACTTACAGTAAAACTCACCAAAATATATGCAGTGTATGTCAGTTAATTCTTCCTCAGAGTCTGTTACGACTCTTCCCATAATATCCCATTTGATGAGATCCCTTAGCAAAGGCACATATGAATAATTGCTTATTAGTTGCAAATGGAGAGAGCTGGCAAACACCAGTGTATCCCCACTCCGAAATACAGTCTGCAGACATTCTCACAGGTGTCGCTGTGATCGCCAGACCAGCTATGTATAATCTATATTCCAGATTGTGATAGAACGGCAATGCCAGCACCAGAACAAATCTGACGGACAAGTCCAAGGTTTTCACGTGGGGCGGTAACACGTGTAGGTCTGGGCGATGTGGCCCCCAAACCATATCTCTACATTTATAGGCAGAATAGCGATACACAATAGCCCTATCTCAATTTTTTCTATGAAGTGGTCTAAATCTTCTAATCGTCTAAATCGAAGCCATATGAGACCCGTCACAAATACATCTATTAAAACAATGTGTTCAAAATCAAATGCGAATATAGGTTGTCCTTCCCTGTTTGAAAATACAACTATTCAGTACAGACATTTTCATTATAGCAAACAGCCTCAAAATAAAGAAAAATAAATGCCTATATCCGTGTTGCATGATTCAAATAAAACTACATCAACATAAAACCTTATCACTTCACTATGTCTAGAGACAGCAGTAATAGTCAGTTTATGACACTGCTCTTAAAACAGAAGGTAAATACTTATGAGCAAGAAAACTAAAATCTAAATCTAAAGCCTATTTGGCAGATGGCTCTAAAAACAGAAGCCTGACAACCACTGAAAGTGCCCTCATTTTCAACCCTCATTTTCAGTTATTACTTTTCAACAAAATAAAACAAATATTGCAAGTTACATTATTTTTTACGGGTGAGCCACTAGTCAATATTTTAACCAAAATGAACAAAGTAATGATGATTCTTTGCCTTTCCCTTCATTTTCTCCATGAGACGCTAACTTGTACAACATCATAACCAATGTGCTTGGCCGACACAGGAAAGAATACTATTGGTTTCTTTTAAAAAATCTTCAATAAAGCCATAATTTTAATGCACAATAATTCATAAATCAGGAGTGCCCAATCTTATCCGCAAAGGGAAGGTGTGTACGCAGGTTTTTGGGATGACCTTTAGGCCAGTTGTTCAAACCCAGGTGTGACGACTCTTTAACCAATCAGTCCTGTAATTAGTAACCTTAATAGGGAGCTGCAGCAGAAACCTGCATACACAGCGGCTCTTTCAGCCCACCCCTGATATAAAGGGTATTGTGTCATTCAATATCTCGTCTCGAAAATATATCAACATAGCACCCAGCCACAGGTAAAGGTAAAAGTTGGTGTGGGGGGATTACTTGTTTTATGATGATCTCCTTTATTAGAAAAGAACACTGCAATTAAATAACAGATTATGTCCTTTGTGGGTCGTGATGGGGGGGGGGGGGGGGCATGGCCTGCAAATGCCCCCCAATGATGCCGACCCAAGTATGTGTGTGACTGCTAATTCACACAGCCCACTTAGTTTAACTCCAAGGTAATCATTTTTTTTTCTTTTATTAGCATATTCTACAATTTTTTACATTTTTATTTCATTTTGTTGTAGAAGATGGATGGGTGATGTTATCATCATTAAACGTGATAATGATTAAAGTAACTATTTGGTATATACTGTACATGTAAAAATAGATATTACTTCCATCCACCCACCTTTCAACCACTCTTTCAACACTATAAGGCTATAAGTATACTAACGTTTACACTTTACTTAAGGGTGCTCTATGGCAGCTACATGACACCAACATAAGCCCTTCATGACAGCTAACATAACTTGTCATAAGCATTTATAAAGGTTTGTTCCAACTTTTGTGGCTTTTGTGGTCGTAAGTGCTGACATAGGGAACTTGACACAGGTAGTCCCTCTGTTAGCATTTATGACAGCCACAAAAGTTGGAACCTTTATAAAGGTGCTTATGACAAGTTATGTTGGCTGTCCACTGCAACTTGGTATCATGCAACTGTCATAGAGCACCCCTAAGTAATGTGTAACCATATAAACCTTCGTGTTATCTGGAATATGAATATCGCAATCTTATTTAGAAAGGTATCACAATATTATTTAGAAATCAAGAAAATGTCAATATATAATCAGTAAAAGGAATATTCCTAATAGCACAGTTCCATAATCAAATATACCTGAAAAGTCAACCTTTGGCAGTATTAACTAGTGTTTCCGTTTGGGATATGGTCAGTATGTCTCGGCCAGAAGGGGATTCACAAGACATCTGTAAACTAGATAAGACTACAATTAAAAACTATGAAATCTGTGTTGTCTTCTGCTATCTGTGTTCTATATTTTTATAACTAACAACACGTTTTTTTTTTATTCCAGCATTGTTTGAAGAGATTGTTCAAACAAAAGGTGCTCCCATGATACATATTTTACATTCACTTGATAGACAATGGAATACAGAACTCGTTTGGGACGAGTTTTTTCACAAGATTATGGTTCTATCCAAGAACATTTTTCTTATTTTTTTTCCTGTTTTATGAAATAAAAAATCAACAGTGGTTACTGTATATTTAATTAAGATTGCCAAACTCATAGTAACGCTGAAGAGCATTAAAAGTGTCCTTTCACATGTTGAAGATGCCACTGCAATTCTCACCATAAATGGCAGTATAAAGATGCAAAAGATGAAGAGGATATTTGTAAGATTGAACAAATAATTAAGAGTTGCCCGGGAACACAAAGATAACTTAATTGCTATGGTTATTAGGAAGAGACATCCGTTCATTTTCCTTTCCCGCTTGTCCTGTGTACAATTGCAGGCATCCGGAGCCCATCCCGGAAGCTACAGCCGTAAGACAGGAAATGGCGCCAGGGAGACACCAACCCATGGCAGGGCACCGTCACGCCATTCACAGAAAAACATTCACACCTAAGTACGATTCAACAACAGTTTGGGAATGCAAGGGGAGACCTGAGGCCCTGGAGGAAGCCCCATAATGGCAGGGCGAGAAGGTGGAAGCCACACATACTGGGGCAAAGACTAGAACCCTGGTCTCCAGAGGAGTACTGCCCCCATTAGGAAGACAGTGTTAGCAAAAGATCGCCCTGTTTATATGTGCATTGTAGCTAATGTTACGATGATGCTTACCGTCATTATGTATTAATGAACGGCTACTTCTCTTTAGCGATATTTTTTGGCAGAGTTGTGAAGATACTAACTTGGAGGGAGGCAGTGACAGACACCCTGGCTTAAATGATTTGGAAAAAGACTCAGATAATCAGTGTCTGCTGGAATTAAATGTCCTACTTATTCCTTCTCCACTACTATGCCGACTGACAGAATGGTCCCGTGTTGATTCAGCGCACTGCAAACTGCTCCAAAACTGCATTTAGGGATTTGAGGTGTACCTGTCATTTTGACAGGTTAAGGCCTAATTGTTTAAAAGACTAAGTACACATTTTTCATTCTCCGTAGATATGATTTTGTGGCCCTGGGAAAACAGTGTGGCCAGAGGAAAAGGGAGGGATGAAGACAGGCTCACAGACAAGGCAGGGATGGGGACTGCTGACTGGAGCCGTAGATAGCGAGGCTTAAAGAACTGCTCTGTGAAGTTCGATATGGACTCTCCTACGTCACTCAGCAGAAAAGAAGTGCACGCACTGGTCAGCTTAAAAATGTATTTAAGAAAAAAAATATAGAGTGCTTTAATCACAAAGCAGAAGGTGAAAAATACACTCCCTAAATGTCTTTTTTTAAAAATATAATTTATAAATTAAACGCTAAACCATGAAAACAATGAGCATCCAAGCAACAATGTATATAATAGTATTCATGTAATTTATCAAAAATAATTTACATATTTAATGAAGAAGAACATTTCCGTTATGTTGAAATTAATGTTACCTGACCATTGAAAGATGAGAAGTCAATGGTGCACAATCACTAGTCTTCATCTATAATGTATTTTAATGGAACTCACTTGCTTTTTAGCTCAATGGCATAAGGTTAACGATCCCAATACAAAGCGGAAAAAACAGACCCAAAAGACCTATTTCAGCTCAAAATACTGCTTTCCCTCCACTCCACAGACGAGCAACACCTGAACAATGAAAAAAGCTTCATCCATGGTTTCATCATCAGAAAATTATAAATTGCATTCCCTACATTGTCATGAGCTGTCATGGTAAAAATCCTCACGGTTCTAAACATCATCAGCAGAGAAACGCAGACCTCCAGCTCTGGCCTTTTGCCCCATTTTTCATTTTCATTCTGTTGCCTGGATATGTATGCAGAATCCTTCACAAATATTAGTATAACATACCAAACATATGTTTACATTCCATCAAATATTCTTAGTTTCTTATTCGTTTATTATTTTAATAAAACCGTAAGTATCCACCTTGTGAAATTTACGCCCATTGTCCTGGACATTTCTAATCCTGTGTTCATCATCAAATAAAGGTAAAAAAAAGCATTTCCTGCAGGATAGTCTCCCCCTGCAACCCCAAACCACCTTAATGATACTGACATGAAGTCCTCCAAACTGCCATCCCATTGGGCTGTTCTATCCTAGCTAAAAGGTTCCCCTACACCACTGGATCAAAGTTCCTGGGTTTCCATCTTGACATCCTGCATAGGTCACCTGGCAATGTTCATCCCATTTTCTTCTGTTCCATTCATGTTGTCAGTGGCTGGCAAAGTTAATAAAAAGCAGAACTGAGGTTATGCATCACCATGGAAACCATGACTTGTGTTGCAGAAGAGTGCTGAAATGTGGGTAGTACTTTTGTTCCTTCCCCTTGGACAGTTCCACTAACCACCGAGTGCCTAGGTAGTGTATGTAGTGACTATGTTAATATAGGCATGCGTGTGTGTGTGTGCGTGTGTGTGTGTGCATATATTCAAAGCAGTAAGTCCTCCTAAGGAGCAACCTTTGATGGAACAAGGTCAGTTATAATGGTGCTGTTAATTGCTGCTTAAAACCCTCTCAAACACAGTGTGTGTTTATATCCGAGCGAAAAAAGGTTACAATGTTGACAGAAAAGGTCATAAGGAATGTCTGTTTGCTTTGGGACACTTGCCCTTATGTTATGTTCGGCCAGCATCTGTTTTGGAAGGTCACAACATATTTCCTTCTTTTTGTGTTTCAGATATACGAGTTTTTTTAACCATGGGTTATCTCCCCTAGTATACAGTGACAATCTGGTGACATACTTCCGGCAAAGAATTTATTAGGCTTAATAGAACAAAAAATAATGCAGATTTATGTTTTCAAACCAATAAACAAGCTACTGTATAAATGAATGCCGATGAACAATGCAGCATATACTATTATAGCTCAGTGAAATGGTGTAATGGAATAAACTCCATCTGCAAAGTTACTTTGGACAGGAAGAAAAACCACAATTTATACAATTCTCTGAATAAGTTACAATTGCCCAAATTGAGGTGATCATAAACTCCAACGTCATAGTCACAAAATTACTCAGAACATGTTTTAAATTGGTAACCATTGGTAACTTTAATGTAGAGAACTATTTCAGTGATTAAACTGATAAATTAACCCCACAGAGAAAGTGAAAAATAAATATTTGATCTTTTTCTCTGACCGTTTTCATGATCTCTGATTTATGATGCACTCCGCAGACCAACCAAAACTTTGCAGTGCACCTTATGCTCAAAACTAGTGATTCCACTAATACTGTAAGCTTGTCATTGAGGCCCTATCCACACAAACCAACATGATCGTAAAACAAAATAGTGAGTTATGTACTGAAGGCAATATTATTTAAGGTGTAAGATATGAACACCAAGATAAATGTTTTGTAGGGTTGAACTTGACAAGAAATAGAAGTTGCCAAAAAATCACTTAGTTGACAACATCAGATTCCGGCCAGAGACGAGCTATAAGACGCACTTGTCTTTAGCAGAGCTGGGGCTTGAGCCATTTCATCTGGCGCCATTCATCTTCCCGAGGCAATGCAATTAGTTACCACTAATACGCAGAGATGCTCTTTGGAACGGCGAATTTGCTATTGCTGAGCATCCACCCATAATAATCAATGACGGTACTTAAGTACTCACTATAAAGAGCCTACATGTTTGAAATTGCCAAAGCACCAGGATGAAAAAGAAGATCTGGTATAGGCCCGTGTTTTCAAATGTACGCAATTTCTAATATCTTTTCACATTCAGTTAAGGAACTGCAGGTCCAAAATAAGTTAATTAGACAACTGCTGCAGTAACGTTAGACTCATGTTAACAACATAGACTTTTTTTTTTTCACAAAACACGGGTCTGCAGTAAGTTGCTGCTAGGAAATTTGCAGCAATTTTTCTTTCCATAATTAACATTAGTAATATGAGCTGCATTGTAAAATGTACTAAAGCACCACAGTAGCAGATAAAAATATGCACATACCTTAATGCAATATCTCTATAATATAGACACAAAAATAAAACAGTGATTTAATGTATGTCATAAAGTATTACAATTATATTCAAAAATCTTTTTTTTTTTTCACAAAATGTAATGTCAGAGTAATTACTAAAAATATCATCTTCGCAGGCACCCAGCCTAAGAGGAAACAAAAGCCTACAGATTAAATTTGTATGACTGATTTTTGCACTGTTAGTTTCTTTAAAAAGTGATCAGAAATATTGATTATTAAAAAAAAATTACCATACAAATGATAAATGGAAATAAAAGAGAGATATACTTAATTGGGCTGCAGACTCATTATACTGCAGACCCAAAGCAGCAAGAATCAAATACCTAACCCTTGGAAACTGGTTATGAAAAAAAAAAACATTTTTCTTTCTAATTACCTTGAAATAATTAAGAGCATAGTTAAGTGCCATGACTGTCTGTAAGTGTACAATATGCTCAGGGTGAAAACATGGTCAAGTTAATTCCATTCATTTTACTCAAGGTCCACCGAGGTGTATTTTTAAATCTCTTTTCTTTTCACAGTTTCACTTTGCAAAAGCGAAAAGTGAAGTGTCATTTTTAAAGAGCCGAAAGATAAACGAGAAGGATTTAAAGATGATAAGATTAATAATAAGGTAATCAAAGCACAGGGTGCCAGTGGTGAGACTTACCGATCGGGGGGGGCTGCTGTTGGTGAAATTCGGCAATTAGTCAGAGGGAGAATGGCAGAATGACTGGACAAATTCGAGAAGTTCCACCATTTCACAGGAGCCCTAGGCTGAAGCCTAGGATAGCCTATGCTATGGTTAGTCTTGAATCTTTGCATACATTCGTTAAAAAGGTCTTCTCTCCACGTCTGTTCATAATATGTCTATCGCTCTAGCAGGATAGTATCAAAGACAAGAGTCATGTAAACATTACAGTGTGTTCTTCTTCTGTTAGGTTATTTTGTGCCGGTTCACCCAGCAGGGAAGTACCAGGTAGCCCACCACTAGACCCCTGTGTGACATGAAAGCTGGGTCGCAAAGTAGAAATACCCACCTCAGGCAACTTCAGGCTATAAAGAATTATTCCTGTCACATAATATGTTTCTCGCCATTCACGCTATGCCTTTGTACAGAATTGATAAATTAGATATTCATGGATGGATGAGAAGCATTTTCTGTTCTGAACAGCCTATACATTCTGTTCTGCAACAGATATATATTTTTTCAATTTCTTTCCGATTTATAATGGCATTTTAAGACCTTTTAAGAGGTGAATTAGACAGACAGGCTGATTAGATGATAGATAGATAGATAGATAAATAGATAGATAGATAGATTGATAGATAGAATAGATAGATAGATAGATAGATAGATAGATAGACATATTTCACCATTGGTAACATGTATTTAGACGGTAAATAACAGACCTTCTGCATCAAATAATTTGGATAATTTTTGGGTTACCACCTGACTGATTTTTGAACTTTTGTTTAAGCCCTTGTCTTTTTCTTACTTTATTGAAGAAATGCAGCAATTTCAATACATTTCACAAGTACATCAATAACTGTAATTGATTCTTTTTTCGAGCCAAAATCATTTCCAGAGAACAATCTTCAGGGGAGTGAGAGAGTAAGGTGATGAATAAAAAGAAGCTTTTATCTACGGACTGTGAAATTTGCTTCACGGTAGCTATTTAGTGAATGTGCAATCCTTCTTTTTTGCCTTTTTGCAGAGATGACCGGGACTTACCAAAGCACAATATTTTAGCATGTAACCTATTTATTAAAAATTATTTCCTTAACGACTTAATATCCCAACATTTCTGGAGAAAAAATTATCAACAAATTAGAGGTTGTATTAAATTTATCTTATGACATTTCTTCTGATTAATGATCAGGACTGTGGCTTTGTGGCTAGCACTGTTACCTTGCATTTACAAGCTCAGGATGAATGCCACCTCCACTCCTTTTGTGTGTGAGGAGCTTGGATCTTCCCACTGTTCTTACTGGATACCTCTAGCAGTCAAATGATAAGCAGTTTACTAGGGTCTCTAAATTACCCATATTATAAATTTATATGTGGGCCCCACATTGCCATCTTGAACAATGTATACTCTTATCTTTAGGCTTAGTCTGCCCAGTATAAGTTCCATGCTCTCCACGTAACCCAGACAAGTTGTCGGATGTTGGTAAGAGCCATCCTGATATTTTACGTAGTCAAAGGTGATTGTCATGGTTAACACACCACAGCACACAACAGCGAAATGTGTCCTCTGCATCTAACCCATGTGACATTGTGACACAGCAGCGGTCAGCTACGTGAGCGCCCGGAGAGCAGTGCTTGGGGGCAGTACCTTGCTCAGGGTACCTCAGTGGTACTGTACTTGCGTATCGGGGACTCATACTGGCAACTTTTTGATTACACGGGTGCATCCCTAACCATTACACCACTGTCTGCCCCATAGGTATGGTGTTATCATAATGACAAGCCAATTAACCCCATGTTGGAAAATCAGATGATGTGCTTTATCTATATCGACACTCAGTACCTCTCCCATGTTCTCAGAAATGTGTATACTCCACATGGAGTCATAGTCTGCATTGCTCCCCTGCCAACAGCTACTCCTCAAAGACCTACAAAAGACGGTTTCACATGCTTGATTCCATCCCCCCCCCCCCCCACACATATTCTGGATTTATTATTTATTATATAATTTGTTTTTCATACATGTAAAGAAATAGTAAATATTACAATTTAAGTTGAAGTAATCGTTGTTGAAGTATGTGTGGGAGGTCCTTGGTTTTATCTTAAGAATCCGAACAACAGTGAAGTACAGTATATCCTTTGTACAGTTGTTACTACAAACACAGTACAGGCCACTTGGGAGACTTCCCAATGAGTGACACAATGCATTTTTTGCTTATATATCCTTGCCTAGTGAGACTCGAAGCTTGTACAATTCACAATGAACAAAGGCAGTCTAGGCTGTGGGACGGATTCTGCATAAGCAGTAGTCAGTTACTCACTGCTGCCTGAGGCTTCACTGGCCTACGGACATTTTGTCTGTCATATAAATTGTTTTGTGTGTGTGTGTGTGTGTGTGAGTACACGTTTTGCTATACTTGTGAGGACCAAAGGACCTCATAAGTATGGCAAATCCTCAAAATATTTGACAAGCCATCTTTCCAGTCCACGCTACTTTGGACATCATTTTAGAAAAATCTGCGATTGCAATCAAAAAGGTTAAAATGCCAAAAGTCTTGTATTTTGTTTTGTTACTTATGGTTAAGGTTAGGGATGGGTTAAGGCTGTCATAACTGGGATTAAGATTTTTCCCATAGAAGTAAATGGACAGTCCTCACTAAGATAAGACTTGCATGTTTGTGAAAGAGGCAAACGTCCCCACAATGTGGTGAAACTACAGGTGGCACATTTTTTCTGGTCTGACCCCAGACAAACTAATAACCATTACATTTTTCAACAGATAAGCATTAATGACATATTTGTGTCAAATAACTTGGCAAACTATCTGCATTTAGTGTTGTAGCGGCATTGTTTGAGTATGCTAAGAACAGGAGAATACAATGGCAATGCTCATGTTGCTCAAACAAAAGCTACAGTAGGCCACTACCCAACTGGAAGAACTCCACAGCCAACATTATTTACACAAGTGTCCCTTGTTCTCCCCCAGCCCAGCCCATCCCAATAAAACCAGGGTATTGAAAAATATTTTATGTATTTACTATGTTAAATGTAATAATTTGTTCTGCCTTCGAGTTTGCAAAGAACTGAATCTCAGTGTGGCTGAGAGAGATTGTCTGGCCATAGTTCCGAAGCCTCTGTGAGATAATCCTATATATTCTTCGTTCTTGGGCATTCTTTTTTCCTCATTAGGGAAACTTTCAGGGTTGACTTTCCCTCCATTATTTTCCAATCTCATTTTAATTGTCTCAGATGCTGAGACGAATGTATATTAGCTTTTAACACTCAAACGTCTAATTTAAGATTATTTCATTTAAATATAGTTAATGTCATTTGCAGTAAAACTGTCCAGGAAATGGTTGCTTGGATGCTGGAACACCTGAGCTAACCCAGCAAACATGGAATGTTCAGGAAACGTTCCCTAAAGGTTCTCTGAAGGTCACATGATGTGGAACCTTCAGAGAACCTTTACGGAACGTTCCCTGAAGGCTCCATTAAGGTTACGTTTTACGTTTTTACGAACGTTCTGTGAACATTCCCTTGAGGTTATTTCTTTAGAACCATAAAATAACCTTTAGGGCATGTTCCCTGAAGGTTCTCTTAAGGTTACATATGTAGCATAAGAATATTAACCGACAGATTTGAAAAACGCTGAAACGGCGTAGATCGAGACTGGTGAGGTAAATGTTTTATAACATGTCTGTATTATATGAAATGATTTCTGAGAAGATTTCATGTAAAATTCAGCTTTTTTACTATTACACGTACTAATCTGAAAGTTTTTTAAAAATATTTGATTCTCCTATTTAATTTTCGACGGAAGCTAGCAAAGCTAACCTGATAGGATTTCTGGGAGAATTAACTAGGAGCAATGAGCTTCAACATGATGTTTTTTGTGCTTACATTTAGTGATACATGACCATTGAAAATGTATTATATCATGTTAATGTTATAATAAAAAGTACATTTGAACAAGCTAAGCGACATGTTTAATTTTTGTTTCTGATATTTAGTTATATAGTTCTGATAATTCGTTATACAGTAAGTTGTTTTACATTTGTATTTTTTTTTATTATTTGGGACTTCTTGTAATTCTGGTAAGCTGGTTCGGTGTCTTACCAATCCTCGTCGGGAACCGGGGAGAGAATCATGCACTCCAATATTGAATTATTTGACTCCAGGAGAAGTCATTTCATAATGCCAACTTTGGATATTTGAACTCCAAATGTCTGTCTATGCTTGGAAAATTTGACTGATAAACGTTACATGGACCGTACTTTGAATATTATGTGGTCGCTGTACTGGCAGCAGAGCAGGGCAGACCATTAAAGAGACATATCCAGTAATTGCTGCGCTTAGAGGAAACCCGGCCGGTAAGATATAAGGAATAACACGGAAAAACCATAGGCGATGCCACATTTTTATATGCATTTTATACAATTACCACAAACTTTGCTAAATGTCCTACGAACGTTTGGAGAAAGTTCCGTGAACCGTACAGTTTCTCAAAAACGAACATTCCGGGAACGTTAAGAAAACTTTCCTGAATTACTTTAGCGGATCGTTTGCTTAAGTAATGTGGGGAACGTTCCCGCACCGTTCAGCGAACATTCGGGGAACGTTCGCCGAACCAAAAATTGTTTGCTGGGAACTTCGCTAGATTATGATCTAAAAACAGTGCTAGTTAATAGTCTATTACACTAACTATTAATAAAATGTTTATTAGCGGCACCGAATCAATTCCTGGTTCTTTATCAGGGTGCTTTTGTTATGAATGACTGCTAACAAAATAACTGCTCGTTACTTACGTTACTGAAACGCGTTACTATTTGGGATTTCAGCCTGACCTGCTTTCAGAAAGAAACTTGTCACCGTGTGCCCGTCCTCTCTGTCTCTCTGCGCTCCTGAAACCCTGATTTTAGTTTCGTTTTCATTTTAGATTCATAATTATCGCCGATAATAGAGGCGGGGGAGCGGGGCTTGGGGGCAGGAAGCAGGCAGATGAGCAGATAAAGTAAACAAGAGACTGATAAGCAAACTCATCGTGTAAGTTATTTCTATAATAGCAGAAAGCTTTACATTTAGAAACCAAAATCATAAATAATATTGCCAATGCTTTTTAGAAGCCCCCCACGTCCAGACCCGGCCCTGGGTAAAAAGGTCCACCGTTACCGTCAGTTCGATGTTCCTGCGTGACTAAGCGATAACAGAAAGCGTTTATCTATTACCAATTTATAAGTCCTGTCTAGATATTTTATATAATATACAAGCCATCCAAATTATACCCCTACTGTTCGCACTACGATAACCACGTTTTAGACTTTTTATAAAAAATGCAAAATATACGGCACATATTATGTATTATCAATATTTTATATACTATATGATTTTATGTGATCCAAATTTTCCGATTTTTTGGCTTGTGCATCTTCTGCCTCAATCTTTCAGTAAGCAACAAAAATATACAAACAAAAACTGTAGTTCATTGAAAATTATTTACATGTATATTTCCCATCTTATTTCCAGTCTGATTTCCCACATTCATTGTGTTGTTCAAATGCTATAACCTAATAAAATGTCCATATTTCTTCATACAAACAAAAGAATCAATCACAGGCTAAATTTGAAATAAGTTTATACTAAATCTGAATAGTAACTCTCTCCTCTCTGACCCTGTTTCTTAATTATTAACACAGCATGAATTAATTTTTGATGGCCACACCAATACTCAAGTTTATGAGAGCTGACAGCAAGACCTAGTCAAATTGAATCATCCTTTCTGTAATATTTTGCCACTATGATCCTGCTTTGTGCTCAAATAATTCTACCACAAAACAGAAACAAGCATGCACACTCATGCACACACACTCACACTCAAAAATGTCATAAGGTTTTGTTTCAGCATTCATTGCCTTAAGCATATGTTAATGCATTTAGCACTTTTGACATTTGAAAGGAAAGATGAAGAAAAAATGAAGTGTGAAATAAAACAGATAAACAGTAAGTTTCCTAGCATTAGAAAGGAATGTCTATATTGCTCCAAATTATATGTCTTCAGACTAGTCAGCAGGCCTTTGTAGAGGGGGGGGGGCGGTGGGCACCTTAGCCCTTTCGCCCAAACGATTGAAAGTGGCCCCCTTTTGCGATTCCATCTGCCCTTTGCAGATAACCATTGATCATGCAAAATCTCATGAAAATTCCAAGCGCCTTCCCCATCACAAAATATTACCGCAGGGGACCCCCTGGTTCAGCATCTGCCTGACTGCCATCCATCCATCCATACCATAACTGCTTATCTTGGTCCAGGTCACAGGGTGCCTGGAGTCTATCCCTTGGTAACATACCAGTTCATCACAAAAGCACATTCACACAGACAATCATACTCTTTAGACAACGCCAGTTAGCCTATCTGCATGTAGTAGACCTACAAGTGTAAGCCTGTGCAACACTAGGAGAACATGCAAACTCCACATATACCTAGCAGGGGAGTGATTTCAGTCCCCTCAATGTACACTATATGGATAAAAGTATTGGGACACACGTTCCAATTTAATAATAATGGAATACAGGTGTTTCATTCAGATTCATTACAACAGGTGCATAAATTAAGCACCTAGCCATGCAATCAGGTTTACAAATATTTCTTAAAGAATGGGTCCCTCTGAAGAGCTCAGTGAATTCAAGAATCGTACTGTGATAGGATGTCACCTTTGCAATAAGTCAATTCCCGAAATACTTCCCTGCTAGATATTGCACGGTCAACTTTAAGTAGTATTATTGCAAAGTGAAAGTGTTTATGAACAAGAGAAACTGAGCCACAATGTGGCAGACCACTGCTTAATAAATAAGGCCAAGTCTAAACACTCTTGCCAATATTGCATTACTTTCATTAGTAACACTTAACTTGACAGAGCACAAATAATATAGTATTAAGTAATTACTTAACTCTAAATTATCCAGAAACTACCAATTCATCATTAATGAATCGTGATGCATGTTTTATCTCAAGCAGTCACTATATTTGTTACTATATCTGTTAATCTGTTAATTCTGTAAAAGTTTGTGATCTACTGAAGGAACAAATAATGAATGACACATGTGAAATATGCATCTCATGGTATTTCATCATTAATGAATCGTGATGCATGTTTTATCTCAAGCAGTTACTATATCTTTTAATTCTGTAAATCTTTGTGAACCAGCGAAGGAACTACTAAGGAACCACAGAAAGAACAAGTAAGGATAACACAAGTAAAATACTGATCTCATGTTTGTTAATCATTAATGAATCATGATGCATCTTTTATCTCAAGTACCGGCTATATTTGTTCATGATTTGTTCATGATTTGTACTTCAGTAGTAACTGGTCTATTACTACTGTACTGTAAGTGTCTGTGCCCCATCAAGTACTATTACCCTTACGTCTGCATTACGATAAAAAACATGTCATTGTATTGTTATGTATTAGTACTAAAAATGCATTACCTCCTTGTGAATAAAGAAGCATGTTCTCGTAATCTGTAATGAGTAGAAATTCTGCACTGAAAAACATCATGGTCCAAAGGAGGTTTGATCTCACATTAGCACGCAGAACATGTGCTCCTAATTACAAAGGCATTTAACTTTCAAGTCTTTATAATTAAATATTAATTGCATAACTTATAAGTTCAGATGTGAAATTAACTGTAGAGCACAGACTGACATTCTAACAAACACATTTTCTGTGACGTTTACAGTATTGCTTTACAGCAATATCCTGCAGGGAAATGTTGCAGCTTTACAGCATATGCTTCAGTCACATGTTACTGTTGACCTTCACTAATCAACAGCAACGAAGATGTGTTTTGGTCTTAAAGGGGAGCCATGACATCAGACTACAGAATGTGCCATGGGAGGCTGAGCTGTCTCGTGTATTGTCAGCAGAGATCAAAAAGGGCAGAATAATATGAGTTTTTAGATGGCATCCCAGGCATCAGTCACCAGGGTCAGTACATACAGGACAGAGAAATGTCACTGATGCTGTGTATCACTTTCAGTAGGGCTCTAGGAGGTCAGCCTGGACACAGGCACGGTCCTGAGCCGGTGACATGCTCTGAACATTGATAAGACCTTTGTTTAACATCTAGCAAGCAGTTTGTCGGCTAACCACAGACAACCTCTCTCAGACAACCACAGTCTTATGAACAACATAAACAATCCCTGATATTATTCAACGATGACTGTATTGCAGTGCGGCAGCAAGCTTTCCACTATGTAACCCTGCCTGTTAATAAAAATGGATTTTTCTAAATTTTTGATAGTTATGAGTTATTCATAAATATGATTATTTGTATTGTATGTATTTATGTATGTTGAGTGCACGTGTAAAAAAGCATATTATAATTATGCTTGCTTCATTGTATAATAAATTGCAACATCTGAAATCATCAAAAGCATCATATATTTAACCGTTATGGCACAGAAAAATCATTGAAGTTACAATTTTACAAAATTCCCTTTACTGTGGATTGCATAACCAAATAAGGTGATGCATACACTAGTGGTCAAAATTATGGAAAAACTTAACATTTTTAGAGATTGCAGAAGAGATTGATCCAGCTGTTCCTCCAGGTACTTATTTAATCACCTAACATATGATATTTGCCTATATTTTTATCCATGTAAGTCTCTGGCACAAAGAAATAGAATTGACAGACATTGTCTACAGGAAAAGGGAACTCATCATCAGGGCTAATCTCAGTACTGATAAATGCGGTGAAATTGTTTGAAAGTTTCCATTCCTTTCTGTCACACCCCATCCCCGCAACTCAACTGAATACTTAAACTCAACTTAAACTCTACACAATCTCTCTTGTAGCTTCAGCAATTCAACACGCAGAATGGCAGTCTTGTCCCATTTAACTTTTTAATGTGTTGTGAGATATAGCAGAATAAACTGTTTTACACAAATAAAAGTTAGTTACTCAGTTTTTGGTTCTTATTTCCCATTATCACCTGACTTGTTATAATTATTTCATTATAAATTCCTCTTTATTACTTGACCTGCCTTGAACATTCATACAATTTTCTAGATTTTTGTATCTGTTGTTTAGTATATAACCCAATTTGTGTGTTATTATCAGTTTAGCACTCCGAAAATATTCTGACAGTGCTGGGGAGTAACTGGTTAATGAAATTACAAAATTTCTCAGCAATATGTAATTGCAATCTGAAATAGTTACTGAGAAAAATAAAAAAAAATGATGACAAAAAAAGGTGATTACAAAAATGTTACATCTGAATATATTGTTTTTGGTTAAAACAAAAACAAAAAAAAAACTAAAAAAGAAAGCTTATCTATAGAATATAATGTTCATTTTGACATTCATTCCTTTTGCATCTTTTTGCAGTGTAGAAATGCCTTTTCTTGGCATATTTCCAGATAACTTAGCAAAGCTGTTGGAAGTTTCCAGCATTATTGCCCAGTTTAAAACATCCATTAGGAAAGTAATAAAAAGTAATCAAATATTATGTTACATTACTTTGATGAAGTAATCAAAATGACATTACTTATTGCATTTTAACAGGGTAACTAGTAATCTGTGACCTATTACATATCAAAAGAACGTTCCCAACACTGTAGACTGATGTCTTTGTTTTGACTTCTTACTTGAAAGGTTGGACTGGGTTGATTATAAGTGAATAGTGTGCAGAGTAGGTGCCTTTCTGATATTTGTATAAAGGGATTAAATCAATTTATGTAACAGCATCATTTAACAGCAACTGAAAATTATCACTCATTATGACGTCCTTCCAACCGCATCTGTAAATGCATGCAAATAATTATAGATGCTATTCTAATAATTATTCCCTAATTGCATTATTATCCGTTGCATTATTATTGCACTTTACTAATCTTTTATGTTACACTTAGTTCAAGATGAATCATATTTATTTCCATTTAAAATAGAGACGGTTCACCTGGAGTGCATTCATCTCACTTTGTTGTCAACAAGAACAAAGAAAAACATAATCATCTATAACAAAAGATTTGCTTGACTGAGGATTGAAATGCCTTACTGGCAATTCTAAGGCAGTTCTTAATCCACTTAACCACTTCTTTTAAATATGAACATCTTTCGATAACCCAGTCATAGATATGAATTAAGGTGCTGCACAGACATATAGGTATAGAGTATTTATGTAGTACACAGTCACAGTGAGCCTGGATTCCCAGGATGCACAGGGCACACAACAGGGGACACTATGAATGAAACACCAGCCTATCCTTGGACACATGCTCACATAAAGCATCAGACAGCAATTTACAGACACCAGTTTGCCTAGATGAATATCTTTTGACTGTGGTATCAACCAGAAGTACCCATATATATCGAGCCTGGAATCAAAAAGCAACCATGGAAACATGATGCTACCATGCTGCTCAGTTAACACTGACATGCTGCTCAGAAGATGGAAGGATGAAAGTTTGCTATCAAACTTAAAAATAAAAAAAGTAAAACACGAAGGATAACATTACAACAAGGCATACCTATATTACTTTTTGGCATGTTAAATTGGAGTGTTTAGTTTTATTCTTTTCTTCATTCCTCACTGACAATATACCTTGATCATGTTCATATCTTTTGATCTTGTCAAGGTGGCTAAAATAGCTTCTTTGCTCAATGGATTTACATTAATTTACAGTTTATTTATAGCTTAGGCCGTGGCAGAGCCATAGACATGAAGTGATAATGTGAGGGTGATTTGTAGGCAAGACCTCGAGCTGCCAGCTGTAATCACGCCGCAGCTGACTGCATCGCTTTGCACACTGCAGCTTTTGACTCAGACGCTTTTAGGTTGATCATCATATTTCTGATACAATTATTGAGTTTCAGACTGGTAATGCTGGTCGACCCTTTATTAAAGATGAAATTGTGAGAACACACAGCATTTCGTACTAGGCGCTTAATATCCACCATTGCTCAAATTCCCCCCAAAGTTATTCTTATAATAAGTAATAATGTAATATACTAAATAATGCAAGATGTATTACTGTCAACCTAGTAACAAGAAATGGTTTTGAGTATTTTTTATTGTAAGATGCAAAAAAAGAAAAACACTTCAGGCTCATCCATCCATTAAATTTTAATAACCGCTTCTCTAATTAGGTTTGTAATTATCACGCCCATCCCTGAAATCATAGTGCACTGGCCCATCATAAGTCACTCTAATACACACACTCACAGTCACACACACACACTCTCTTAAATTCATATCTTTGTGGGGACTCTTCATTTCTGTGGACATAACCCTAATCCCTAACAACCTTAACCTTAATCCAGCCCTAACCTTAACCATAAATGACTAAACAAAAAACAAGACGTTTGGCCATTTAAATTTTTTGATTGCAGTCAGAGGTTTTTTATTGAATTCAAGTTTATTTTATGGGTACCTGATAATTGTCCCCACAATCTAAAAAGTAACAGGTTTTACCACATTGTGGGGACATACTGCACATACTGTACCATGCCATTTCATGAAAAACGCAATTTACAGTCACTGTTTACCTGGATGTGGGAGGAAACCCACCCAGGGAACACAATTAGCCAAGGTAACTGCAGGAACTCGAGCGATACTTGGACGAAGGCCATTAAACTCATTTCAGTGTTTTCCATGGCCTAACTAAAAACTGAGGTAAATGATGATTCAGAAAAACACTTAACATTTGAAAAAAAAAAAAGTAGTCTGTCAGAGACAGCTGCAGAGCCGCATCAAAACAATCTCCGAGAAACACAACATCTGGATTTGAAAAATTGCTGGTCCCATGTGTGCATGACACTGCTCTCTTCAAATGATTTAAAAGTCAGCACTCCATGGGTTTTGTTCCTCGAAGGAACAAGAGGTGTCTGAGGCACAGTGATTAGCACCCTGGCCAGTTAATTTTAGCAGTATTGGAATGGGACTAATCTGGAATTAGGAGTCAGCATGCACTCCAAACCTCTTGCTTTACGCACTGGTAGGGGATAGTTTTAGGATGAGAGAAAAGGCAATTGTCTGAGGCCTCCGATTATCCCCGAGAAAGCCTATAATCTGACTGAAAGCACTTAAGAAGTCAAGCAGCAAAATAAACAACATTTATTATCATCCACTGTTCTTTTCCACCCCTCCCTTGTAGATAGATTAAGAAGTTCTGCTATTTCTGCCCCCCTTCTACCATCTGCCTCAGCAAATGTCAGGACAGGATAAATACCCCTGAGTCTTCTGTCTCAACCAGATTACCGGCGATTCCAAAACGGGCCAGGTTCTTATCGCCCCTCAATCTCTTTTGCAAAAGTAAAGCATGAATTCTGTACAAGATTACTGGGATTAGGATGGCAGCCGGTGCGGCTGTGTGCAAGGCGCACAGTAGGATTTCTGCCCCCCCTGGCTTTGCACTACTCAAGACCTACTCTGCACACACCCACAAACACCCAGGGTACATTTATTTGCTTAAAAATCGCATCCGAACATTCTGTGCAACAAATCATCATGGATACAATTAAATGTTAGACGTCTGTCTTCTGCTGCTTCCACATTTCATTTTCAAACATAACACCTATGCTCCCTCTGTAGTGCCAGGCATTATTAAAGTATATTTAGGAAACAGTTATATTTGAAATAGAGGCACATTTATTTGTTGTGTACATTTCAGCATGCACAGCACCCACGTAGTGCATTGTAGTCTCACCTTACAAATGTTGCGATATAATGGCGCTTTATTCATTTACCGTAAATACATTTCGAGAATGATATCCCCAAATTAATTAGTAATGTCTTCCGAAAATTAAGCGTGTACTGCTTTAATGTTGCTAGATAGCTTCTTTATGCATATTTGATTCTATGAGCAGAACTGTTTTGCACTAAAATACTGAAGGTTTTTGTTTGACCAATGGTGTCCTTTATTAAAGTAAATAAATAAATAACCTAGTAGTTTTCATTATAGAGGGAACAATTTGAGACTCAAAAGGAATAATTTCACTAATCTTTCATCAGAAATAAAGAACAACAAATGCTTTACCTGGGGAAACTAGAGAAAAGCCAGGGAATTTTATTAGAACATAATTGCTTGGCTTTCTTTTTTTTTACAGTTTTTTTCTGCCTGTGCTATACTAGAAAGTTAGACTATTTGTTGTTGTTTTCTTAATGATCTACACCGTAATACAAACATTTCATGTGCTCCTTAAATGTAAGTCCATGGTTCATAAACCACTCTAGGATGTGAGTACACAGAAGAAGGGTGTCACAATAGAAGAGTGTCTGAATTATTCAGCTTGGCTGCGAGTATTGTTGTGGGCACAATGCTCGGGGATGGTGGGGTGGGGGCCTTTTCTTGCATCGCTGTACAAAGCCTGCACATGCCAAATTATGCAGCCCTCCAGTATGACCCCTTATGTGTGCCCACATTGTTTTAAGACCGCAAGAGCCTCTGGATGCTTCCTTAATCAAGCTGTGCCCCGGATTGTGGAACCATTCGCTTTAAAGAACATTTCTACCCCAAAGAATGAGGCAGAGTAACGCGTGTTAAAGGGTGATGTTTTCTCACCGGCCCACTTATCCACTTTAACGGTGTAACATTTAAAGGGAAATTAGCTCACTTTAGCGTTTGGTCCCGCACCTTTAAAATGGTATAACGCTCACAGGGTGGCATATAAAAATGTCAAATCAGGAAATCTGAAGGTAATAAGGTGGAGTTTTTTTTTGGTTTTAGAACCGGTCTTAACAGTCTCGTCTGCGTTATTGGGGAATGAAACAAAAAGACTTACACCCTCAGGAGGCACGAGCAAATAAAGCCCGATAATTGTGATTGCTTCGTTCCATCACCATCATCTTTATCTCTGATAAAGGATCCTTTGATTTAGTTAAAATACAGTGTATAGTTTAACTTTTATATATTTCAAATACAGCCCATGTGTTTGTTTTGGAAACAGAAATAGGGTTAAACTCGCAAATTTATTAGTATGCCACCCCTAGCTGTTTCCTTTCAAAATAATTAATTTGATGATGTTTGCAATTGCAATATATTTGGTATGAAATTAAAGATTTTTACTATTGCTACCATTCTGAAATCTACTAGGGCATGTTAATCAGCAGGCAATTACACAGAGATGAATAGATCATTTGCAATCTTGTTCCTAGGCCGTTAGTTGAAAACCTACACAGGGGAGCTCATAAATTATGGATCAATATGCTGAGAATATAACCTGGAAAAGGCTGTCACTGCCACAAGCCTCCCTGCATTGTCGGCTGACCTTTGAATATCTAAAATCTAAAATGAAGAAAGACTTTATACTTAATGCCGGAGAATTACTGAAAATTATCAGCACACCAGCACTTCAAAGCATAATGGATGAAGAGTAATCAATGCTCAGGTGAAATTCAGTCTGGCTACACAAACTCTTGTCTTCTATTGTTAAAGAGCTTTGATCCAACTTTGCCCCCTTACATTTCACACAATCCTCAGAGATGTCAGTGCAGATTGTAAGGAAAATAAAGACTTTAGAGTTATTCTGTGACAGCAAGTTAAATATGTTCAATAAAACGGTAGTATGAAAAAAGCACTTCACCCTTTCAAGAGTTTTCTTTGTCATGTAAGATAATTATATTAATATATATATGAATATTCGATCATATATATATACATATATATAGGAATCACGGAGTATATAAGAATATAGAAATGAATGAAATTTATATTCAAAGACTATTCTTCAAATGTACGTTTTTGAGGTGTTGAATGACATGGTAGTTTAGTCATTGCTGTAAAGAAGAAAAGTTCAGTAAGTAGTATGCTGACAAGAAAAAAATACACGTTTCTTTCACAATAACTCACTGATGATACAAAAATACTTTAACCCTTTTTCACATAAAATGATGTATGTTATCTTGCTGAGATATCGTTAGGCTGTTTGAAATTATTAATAAAATAAGTTTAGGCTGTCTGGCAGCTTATAAATGGCTTTTGTCTGCATAGCATGAGTAGCTTTTAAAGAAATATCAATTATCATGTGTTTTATCATGAATTTAATCACAAATAAAGTACGTTCCTTGTGTCTAGCAAGCATATTACATCTTACTTTCTCATAGCTGCAAAGCGTCTATGGTATCGCACTATAACACATGATCAAACTATATTTTAGAAAGACTATATGCATTAGCATAAGCTTTTGGAAAAGAGACAATTCTCCTTTTAGTGTACTATAAATGTGTATACATTATTATTATTATTATTATTATTATT
>JAODKM010000002.1:22637536-22665141 GCA_026780845.1 Petrocephalus sullivani | reverse complement strand
CTTTTGGAAAAGAGACAATTCTCCTTTTAGTGTACTATAAATGTGTATACATTATTATTATTATTATTATTATTATTGTGCAAAATCCAGTAATGTTTGGAGTAAACAGGACAAGTAGCCTAGATTTCCTTCCTTAGTCCTTGGTGCTTGAGATTTAGTGATGAATGGTACACAACTGAACAATGCAAATAAGCCCCTTAACAGATTGCTCTCATTACGGCATTTTGAACTTGTGACAACAACATCATTTCCTAATTATTTTGCCAATGGGCCGCCAACAAAGGCATCATGGAGCATTTGCTGCGGAAGACCATGTCATTGCCAAGGATGAAAAAAAAAAAATACAATCACATGAAGAATGCTAAGCTATGAGACGGGGTGCTCATGAAGAAGAAAGACTCATGGAAAGACATCATACAATGCAAAAGACTTTAATCAACTTCAGAAGCCCAAACATACATAAACAAAACCATATGTACATTTCATATGATTTTATACATTGGCAAATCAAAAAAAAATACAAAACTTCCTTAAGGTGCATATTGTACTTCACATTAAACAAAAGTCATGATGGGTTATTCTTCTCCCTTGCACAACAACAAAAAAAAAGCATTTGACTGTTTGTTTGTTTTTTTTTCCCACGCAAATTTCATTTACAGTGACAGATCCCTTAATGGGACATATTTTTACTCCTATGCAAAGCTATATACTTCATAGTCTATTAATTGGAAGGTGTTGATTTCCACCCACAACTATTCTGAAGCTGTATCACTGAGCCTTTCTACAAAAGCAATCGCTGAGCCACAGTAAACTTACTACTAACAGCAGAACAATGTAGCTCCATCACCTAAATAAGATCTATGTGCATTTGTCCAGGCACATACTTTACATTTAAGGGCCCAGAAGGACAAGTCTCTCAAAGGTGAAGGATTTCATTGTTGTTGTTGTTGTATTTTTTTCTTTTTAGTTAACCTAATATACATTATACTTTCCAGATTTTTTACATGACATTCTTACATTTTTACGAAAGTCAAAAGTCACAGATTTTAAACTGAGGTTCAAATATTGTAATAAGTGCATCAAATTCTTTGATTTTGAATTCCGTCTTTCACATTATTTATTGCTGTCAATATAAAGCCTGCTTCTTAATTCTCTTTTGGTAATAAACATAGTTTGTATATTTTTGTCAAAATACATAAATAATACATTAATATAAATAAATGCATAAATAAGTGCACAAAATCCAGTCCTTTTTCTAGAGCCAACCGGCATCTTATTATGCACTGCCTGAGGACATCCATTGGGAGTCAGTGCTTTACACTTGAACTCATAAAATATATCCCATTGGTTGAATCAGCTCATTTTGGTGATCTGCAGCTACAACATACAAACATGAAGCACCTTTTTGACATTACAAAGACACAATAAACTAGGTGTTCTGCTTTACTTTCTTACTATAACATCTGCTGTCCAAGACCTAAGCTTTTAGTTCTTTGTGACTCTGGCTTAGTTCAATGGATCAAACTACTTTTACACCTACATGTCCCCATGACATCCTGTGCAAGTTAGTGGCACAGTTGTAAGGTACTGCAGCGTGGAGCTACCTCCTACAGAAGGTCATGCATACTAATGTGAGCCAGGCTGTGCATTAGCAGTACAACAACCTTCTAGAGTGCGGGAGAGAGGATCGAGTAGAGATGATGGCTACACGGCGACATCAAAGTCACGTAGGCTAGATGGCAGCTTCAAGGCCTACAGCTTCAAATTTTCTGATGTATGAGCAAGCTTAGAGTCTAAGCCATGAAAATGAATAATTACAAATCAAGCAACTATATAGTTAGTGAAAAATCAAATTAGAAACTAAAGAAAAAAAAATCAATAGAGATGTTTTACTATGGCTGTGGAAAATATATATATACATATACACAAACATACTTCACATCATTTTCTATTGTATTGGTTTTCTTTTCTAGGGCTTGAGATACCCCTTAATACCAAGAAAACTAACACATGAAGAAAAATAAAAAAAAAATAAGAAGAAAATCTGAAAACAATGGCTTTCAAGTCTTCTGAAAAATCACCAAGAAAATTAAATGTGCTAAGAAGGCATTAAGACATGTCTGTAACTGCAAGTTGTTCCTTTTCTTAATCCTTTTTCTTCTGGAAAAAAAAAAAAAGTAAATGTCTCTCTAGGTCTTGTTTGAGGCTGTAGAACCTGTATAGTGTGTTTGTCACCTCTTCAGTCTGTGCCTTCCTCTCTCTCTAGGTATTGGCAGCTAGAGATTGATTTTTATCCTGTGGGTTCGAGCTGTACCTGTGCCACAGAGTGTGCCATAGAGTGGTGGTTTCAGTGCCGTCTCCTGTAATATAGAGAGACAGACATATAGGGAGATTGAAATTACATTTTCACCGAGCTCTAGGTATTAACCAAGCTGCAGTGTGTATATAGTTAACTTTAAGTGCACAAAAGAACCATATCAGTGAATACATATTTTAAAGATCGTTATAGAGAGGAGGAAAAGAGAATTCTTCAAGGCACTCTGCTTATGCTGTTAGAGTGACTTCTTGGTTAGACTTCCTTGAAGAATACTGTATGTGTGGTCAGATGTTACATTTGGCTACTGTCAGCATGCAGCTCTGATTCTATTCCGTTCTTCCCTTCAAATTTGACAGCCACCACGCTACTGCAGCACCTGCCATCCACTAAAGCAGCTGCAGTTAAACTACATTCCAAAGGGGGCAGCACTCACAAAAATATAAAACAAATAGGCTAACTAGGTAGATTTATATGTAACATACACACAAACAAATAATAAATAAAATTACATATTTTAATGACACCAAAAGTAATACATATTCAAAATGGCAAATTGTTTTATTTCAAATATTAAAAATTTGGCACATTTTAATGTATAAGCATTATTCATTTCCAATATCCGGAAGAAAAATGTGTCACTACCCTTCTCTTGCTTGGGCCAGAAAAAAAGGAAAATTTATGGACTTACGAAATCAACACAGCTGATTAGACAGAACAGCATTTCTTGCTGAATAAATAAGTAACTATATAATAACTACGTAAGTGTCAAATATATTAATTCCTTACACGAGTCACACGGAAAAAAGAAAGGATGAAAAAAGAGAAAGGAAGCACTGAGCTGGACTAAATGCAAAGGCTCCAGCGAAAGCATCTTTTCATGGTCTAACTGGACCAGGAAATACGATGACTGCCGCTTAAAATATGGATTTACTTCAGAGTTCTGATCGGCTCAGAAAATGTCCACCCTGCAGCAAGCCCGGCCGGCCTACTCATATAGCACAATCTTTTTTAAGCCAAACCTGCTCTCTAACTCATATTAAAGATGCAAACGGCCATACGATTTAAAAAAGATTAGCAATAACAACTAAATCAGCATATATGCAAACTATATGAAATTAAGTTTTTTGGTAAGAAATAAAAACATCTAAAAGCAACCAAAATATTAAACTGTTAATTATTAGAGTTTCTATCCATGTGTCTACACTGCTTTGTTTATATATGACCTGCTGCAGTGCTAAGAGATTGGAGACAGGATTTAGCTTTTATTAAAAAGTCGTGCTACAAATAGGCTAAACCAGATTCAAAACAGTATGGCGATAAACAAAAGGAGCAACTAAGAGCTACTAACTGCTTATCCTGGTCTGGGTCCTGAGAATAAGGAATCATAACCGAGTTTAATAATTTCTGTTACTCTTGCCAACTTTTGCTCTGACTACACTTTAACATGATCATCTTAGACCCTGCACTTTTTAGTTAATGTACAGCCTCTCAGAGTGACAGATTCTGACCTTTAAAAGACTTGAGCCACAGAAACATGGTACAAACAAAGCAGCTTATCCCTAGACTCCTAAGCTGAATGACTTTGCCAGACCACAGCTGCATTTGCTCATTTGAATAATGAAACATCACTCTCTTTTGTGGGGCACCTTAAATGGCATTCAGGGGCTGATGTGGACTGCAGATCATTCAGGAAATAACTGCTCTTTCCAGTGCTCATGTAAGCCGCCGTACGGGATGACATCTCTTAGTAATTTTGAATTGCCTCCATGTTTACAGGGATTTAACAGTACCTCACAAAAAAAATAATAATACTTTTAAGTGATAAGAAATTATGTTATGTCCTGCTCTTGTAATGTGCAATGTCCTTTGTTGTTATAACGCAATAATAATAAACAGGGCGCCCATGAATATTCCCAACATCCTGTGCACAAGCAGACAACTGCATAAAGACATTCAAATTTCACCAAAAGTCCCTGAAACCTGAAACTTGATCTGCTGGCACTAGAAATAATATAGAACTTAAAAGAAAAATCGACTATGGAAATCTCATACATTAAGGAGATTAAAAATAGGTTTACACGAGAAACAGTAGGAAGAACTTTATAAACAGACAGAGGACGATCACTCTTAAATGACTTCTGTAAACTATCCCCATATGATGATGCTGAAAATTTTTTGGATATATATATATATGAAAGATTTTGAAGAATCTAACCTCTTATTTGAGTGCATTTATTCATTGGGAAATAACTCCCACATTAAGAAATTGTTTATAACAAAACCACCAGTGTCACAATTATTGGCACCCCTGCTGTTAATGCTTTGTGCAACCCCCTTTTGCCAATAGGACAGCACGTAATCGTCTCCTATAACATTTCACAAGGTTTGAGAATACAGAGAGAGGGATCTGTGACCATTCCTCTTTTGCACAATCTCTCTAGATTATTCTAGAGTCCTGGGTCCTCTCTTATGCACTCTCCTCTTCAGCTCACCCCACAGGTTCTCAATGGGATTTAGGTCTGGGGACTGAGATTTTGTGTCTGGTAAACCATTTCTGTGTTGATTTGGCCATATGTTTTGGATCATTATCCTGCTGAAAAACTGACCCATTTTCCATTTTCTGGTAGAGGTCATCAGATTTTCATTTAAAATGTCCTGGTATTTCAAAGCGTTCATAATGCCATGCACTTTACCAAGGTTCCCAGGGCCATTGGAAAAAAAACAGGCCCACAGCATTACATCTACCTCCACCATACTTAAAAGTGGCCATGAGGTGTTCACCTTTTGTTTTACGCTAGACCCACCTGTGTTTGCTGCCAAAAAGCTCAATATTAGTCTCATCTGACCATAGCACACGGTTCCAGTTAAAGTTCCAGTAGCATTTAGCAAACTCCACGTTTACATTTGTGACCGTAGGACAGTAAAGCCTTTTTCCTTTCATGCCTCCCAAACAACCTCTTGGCATGTAGATAGCATCTAATGGTTGTTGTGGAGACTTGGTGACCCCAGGATGCCACTCTTTGCTGCAGTTCTCCAGCAGTGAACGTTGGAGATTTTTTAACGTCCCTTATCATCCTTGTTACCATCAGCCTTGTTTGCCACAGTACCAGTTGTTTTAAACGTTTTAATTATTGCTCTGAGAGCTATTTTCTTGTAGCCATTTCCTGACTTATCCTGTGGCATGTTGAATAGCATGTTCTCTTGTCTTTCCCAATTTGAAGAGAAAGAGAAATGGGCCTCTGTGCCATGTCATATTTATACCCCATGGAAACAGAAAGTCATGGATTACTAATTTTAAGTTCCTAGACACTTTGACCAACTAAAAAAAGTAAAGAAAATGCTTCAGGTACATTTATGCTTTAGGACTTGTTGGGGGTGCCAATAATTGTGGCACTGGTGATTTTGTTATAAACATCTACTTCCAAATGAATAAATATACTCAAATAAGAGGTTAGATACAAAATGCATTTGTTTTAAGGCTTTTTACACATCTTTACTAGGGGTGCCAATAATTGTGGAAGGCGCTGTATATATATATATATATATATATATACACATATATGTGTGTGCGTGTGTGTGTGTGTGTATGATTTTTCCCATTATTATGATCTACCACTCTCCAATCCCAGTTGTCTGACATCAATAAATGTCCAAATGGTATTGATTGTTTTGCTATAACTGCATGGTAAACACAGTAACCACTAGAAATCTTGGAATTTGTGCTAATGCTATTGCAGTTGTAAATGTACCCCACTGCTGGGAAAATGTGATCCCCACAGTGTACCCCATTGATTCATTCAACATTCACTTTCTACAAAGATTATTGCCATAACCTCACTATACAGAATTACTTCACTAAATTAACTGTTTACACGACAAGCTAAACATAAATAAAAAAATCTGATTTTAATTTTAAAATGCTGAGTATATTAGTATATCAAGTGTTTGACTTCAGATGCTACAGTACGTTTTTCATGGAACCAGGTGGTTCCCCGATCATAAACAGTAAATCATTCAGAATTTCAATGTTCTTCTAGAGCATCTGCAACCTTTCTAGCTAGCCACAAATGAACTCAATTATAGTTGTTTTGACAGATGTACGTGCTAAATGTTATCAGCTGAGTAAAATATATAAATATTGCTACTGTGAATGAATGCACTACCTGCTTTTCTGCAAGTAGACTGTAGTATAAGTTTTACTGACCATGCTGGGGAATGTCGCTATATCAAAGCAAACCTCTAGGGAGCGGGCTGCATTACTACCCGTTCATTGATTATTCTCATACAAGGCCAAACTCTGTTACTCTATTTTGACATATGATTGATTATAATGCATTACTAACTCCAACAAAAACTATCCACTTTGTGTTTCCCTTTTAGAAAAAGTCCATCACAAATATTATTAAAAAGTATTGGTAAAAGTAAGAAGACACTATCATTAAACTTTTATGTCAGAATTAGATTGCATCATAGCGCTTTAATGAATAGAGGTTTGTTAAAAGACTATCTGCATACAGAAAATTTAGTCTCTTTTGTCTTTGACACCTATTGCCATCCATGTCCATTCTGCTTGTCTTGGTCAGGGCTTTAGAGGACTTAGATGATATCCAAAATAGCACAGGACACAAGGCAGGGGCATGCCTGCATATGCTACAGGCAATTTAAAGACAATTTAGCGGTATGTCTTTAAGCAACGGGATCACATTGAACACATCCGCTTTGCTAACACGACTCGTTGGTTCATATGAGACCCAATATAGCAATTATGCAAGTGTACCATTCAAGAAGAACAAAACAGGTATTAGCTACTTTTATTTTGCTAATCTGTTTTGAAATATATCACGATTAATGTGAGGTATTACAGTGATTTGAAGAGGTCGGTGAAGCTTACAAGTGCTGTATTGACTGAAATGGTCCACCTTATTTCACATTGAACATGAAAGAAGCCCCAAGACACTACCGTAAAAGCAGGCAATTTAGCAGCCACTGGACTGGAGATTATCTGCGTTAAGAAAGAAACAAAAACATCCACCTCAGGCTAGAATTAAACTCGTTTTTTGTAGAAGCAAAATGGAGCAAAGAACATATTTGAGAAGTGAAATGCTAAATGGTTAAATTAAGTGTTAGCAAATGAGTAGTACAAACATATTCATTTGTATGTTAAAAAAGTTGCAGTGCAACCTGAAAAAAATGCAGGCACATAATCGATGAGTGTAACGCAGCGCTAAACATTGATTAAAATGCATATGATATTTCAAGGACGCATCGATTTGCTTTTTTTTCTGAGTAAATCACCAACATTATACCTTTGAGCAAGATCTCTTACAGTGTCTTGAAGTATACCACAGTACTGCAGTGATATGGATAAGTAAGCTGATATATGCTCCTAAATAACAGACTTGTTGCCACTGGGCCAACCCTCTATGAACTGGTAGTTACAAAGGTGCATCTAAATAAATGGGTTGTTGCTTAGTATGCTCATGATTGCCACATTAGCCTAGGGTCTCAGGGAAAAACACAGGCCTTGTTTTCAGAAGTAACGAGCGATTCATCCACGAAGGACGCAGTGCAGAAACCACCACTGCTTCACATCACTGCATCTCTTCTGCTCCTTACCATTCCACAGAAGTACTTTCGGGTGTGTGGAGAACAAAGGGATTCCAATAGTTATTTAAGTACTAAAGTTATTCTCATGACCTGCAACAGGTTTAATCAACCCCTTTCAACACATTCCAGACAACAAGAGAAGAGAAGATAATAATCCACTTTAATCAATTTACTAGACAAATTATTATTCTTTCTATGGAATAATATCATCTGAACTGTGCAGCATTTAAATTTAAGTATCAGTTGCTGCAGGGTAGATATGAAAGACGTTTTTTGTAAGCTTATGAATCGCCTTTACTAAACCTGGCAAAATTGCACATCTATCACTTAATAATGCTAAAATAGTCAAGCTTAATAAATCTACATCAATTGTAATATGGGAAGTATTCATTCACACGGGATATTAAAAGAAGCACCTACTGTACATGCTAAACAATTCAATATTATTATTTTGAAAAAATCAGAAACCATAATAGTTAGGAGTGGATTTATCATTTTGAATTTACTGTGATGCAACCATTTCCCACTTGGGAAGAGGTCTTTATACAACTCCACAGTGCTGGAATACTCGCTGTCTGACTGAATGCTGTACATAACTATTTTTGATTTACCTTAAAGTACAGGAAAGTTCAGAAATTGAATATTATAATAATAATGAATATATATTCTACAACATTATCAAGTTTGCTTTAGCACAAAACCAGAAAAACATTATTACCATATGTCATGAATAATGTATGTCAAGTAATGTTGAATATTTGGGTCAAATTACATTCTTGAATCTTTAATCGTTAAGGTTGTTGTTGTAAAATATCAAACATGTATTTACAACAAATACAAATTCCATCAATTTCAATGAGGTGTATTCTCCGTCAATTTGTGAACCTAAGCAAATGTTTAGACACAAAGCAATATTTTTCTTAACCTCCCAAGGTCGTGAGCTTCATAAAATAAACATTGTCAAACTGCTATCCACAAATTCCAGGTTAAAGTAAAATACCCCCAATAGCACACACACATACACACACAAAGCACCAAAGTATCTAAAAGAGGGGCGTCCATTCACTTCACTTCCTAATCCCTATCATGACATGACAAGTCTTTCTGCATTATAAAATTTTTGAGTGCATTCACATATTTTCATAAAATTGTGGTTATACAAATGGGGACTTAAAAAAATGTCCCCAAAAGTAAGTTTCAGTTTTACCACTCATTGGGAACATTTTGGTACCCAAATGTGATCTATGCGAACCCACACACACAAACAATCCATTTATTCCTCACCTTATTATCTTTGTGGGGACTGAAAAAAATGTCCCCACAAGTCAAAAGTTTTTACCACATTGTAGGGACACTATAATTATTACAAATCCACATGTATACACACATACCCACACACACACACATATACACTGTCTGGTATCGTTTTACATAAACTGCACATTCATAATGCTTTTATAATGCATTCATAGAACATTCAGTGAACCCGCATAATGCATTCATAATGAGTAAGAATACATTCATAACAAATGTAATATGATAATAATGAACCTTATAATCATATTAGGTTTTAACTGCATACTAGAGCTGTCGAAGTATGTTTGGTTGTTAAGGAATACTTACATACTGCTTCTGAATGTCCTATGAATGCTTTATGAAACTGTACTGAATGTTCTATGAATGCATCACAAAAGCATTATGAAAGTGCAGTTCACGTAATGCTTTACGCTATATGTGTGTGTGAGGACTCTCGTTCATTTCTATGTAAGACACAAGACTTCTTTTAGTTTGTTCTTATTGCATTCACAGATTTTTATAAAATTGAAGTTTAGGCGGTGGAGACCGGACCCCCCCCCCCCCCCACACACACACACACACACACACACACAAACAGACAATGGAATCCACAGCACAGCAAGTGTTTATAAGAGAATTGTAATCATACTATGGTATTTCGTTATGCAGTAATTCCTTACACTGCATCTGTGACTTTTTTCTAGCATAACACATACAGCTTAATACAATTTGTTCAATGCTGTACCTGCATTTCTGAGGCTGGCAGGAAACATGCACACAACTGTTTAAGAACACATTCACTTGCTGAAGTAGAATAATAAATTCTGTGTTAAGTAATTAAACACAGAATCCCATTAACCCAAACACTGACCTCATTTCAACCCGTATGTATTATGAACTGTGACCATAATGCTTGTAAGCTATTTGTCTACCAAAGTAACAAGTACTGCAAACCTAGTAATACAAACTAAACTCATTAAGCTCAATCTTGCATGTGCAGATATAATATATTATGTTATCAGTATCCTGTCAGCACTCATATCGGGATACGAACATCATCGTATCGCTAATCAGATCATGACCTATGTACTGAACTACATAACAGACTCTCCGTTTCTCCGCCAAAATAATTACGCGGCTCGGTCTTGTGAACTGTCACTTTTATTTTGAGAATGTGAAATTCCTCGCTATCTGCCACGTGAGGAGACACCTGCCTGCGGCGCATCGCCGTAACTGACCCTCACTTCTCACGTGTCTCCCTGTCTCGCTTTTCCCTTCACCGGCCACTCTACACTGGCCCCCTCCCTGCGGATTGCGCGGGGCCGCACCGCCAGGACGCTAAAAAACACCCCTTTCATTACTGAACCTATGCGGACTCTATGCCCATCCCGTGTCACTGAATTGACAGTTTCCAGTGGAAGAGGAAAAGAAAGAAAGAGAGAGAGAGAAAAAAAAAACAACAACAACATTTAAGTGATGTACATCGGTTACAACTTGTATTCAATCAAAACTTTGTTCAGTTTCCTTAGACTCTGGCAGGAATGTCTGGTTTTAAAGTGTCAATCAGGAGCTTCTTAAAAGCCTAAACACTGCTGTAATCTTGCTGTCATGCGGCAGCCCCCTTGTTCCTTTGTAAGCCCTCCCTGTCTGCCTGCATTAGACCTCGAGGTTGAACTCCCTCTTTGGCAAATGCAGCCATACCAGCTTCTATTAACATCACCGGCAATCTAATGCACCCTGAAAGGTGTTATTACTCTGTATACTGCCAACACTATTAAAGCTTTGTGCGCGCACATACAGTACTACAACATCTACAGTTGTTATATGCTATTTTTTTTAATTTATTCATTTATTTAAATACATTTCAAACTGAGCAAAATAACAAGAAATGCGTACTTTATTTTTCATATATTCAATTATATGGATTCTGTTTGCTTTAAATTTTAATATAGTTTCCTTTATGTCACTAACACAACCATCAGCAAATACCAGTTATTGTTATTTTTAATGGTAGAAACCTTCGTATGGCACTGAGTAGAGAGAAGCTTCACTTACTAGCCCCCGTCCACCATCACAATAACAAAAGGCCTGCTATAGGAAGTGAGACTGTGTCAGGGTAGTGAGCAGAACTTATGAAGTAAAGGACTAAAAAAATTAATAGAAAAGATTTACCTGGCGGGTGTGGATCTGCCCAGGACTCTTGAAACTCCCCTGACAGCTGCACTCCGAAACGCTGTATGGGTCAGAGCTGTTGGAGGAGCACTTTGAGAGGGAATCACAGCCCACCACAAAGGTGTTGTCCAGCGGGAGTTCCTGAATGACATGGTGTTTCTTGGGTGCGACGGGGGTCTCTGGTTTAATTTGGAAGGTGGGTTGAGGGGATGCAGACTTGTAGTGCTTCGCCAAGTCTGGACTGTCAGGTTTGAAGGTGGTTGGTGTAGTGGCCCAATTGTATTTTCCCATGGTCTGCTCCTCCAGCTCTACCGGGAGGTCGAGGGTTCCATTGATGTGCTCGTGGGAGGGATCATCTGGCTTTGATTCTTCAATGGTGACAAAGTTCAGCAGGAGGCTCTTTGGAGACCTCTTCTTTTTCTTCTTCTTCTTTTTAGTTTGACGATTCTCTTGATTCGGTGAGACCCACTCACCACTCTGCTTGGCCTTCTGCACCACCTTGTGCCTCGGCGTCTGACGGCAGCGCACCAGCGCTGTCACAAAAATTACCAGGATGACCGTCATCGTGCCTGCGATGATAGCGATGACGACAATTATGTAGCTGTTAGCTTGAGGTGTGACCTCATTGTCGCCGACATTGCGATCTAAAGGGGTCTCCAGACTCTTGCGCAGCTGCTCCTGAATGAAGGTGGCATTGGAAACTGTTTCATTCACAAATAAATGGACCAGGGCAATGGCATACAATGACTCTGGCTGCCCCAGGTCCTTAACTTTAACCACCAGTCTGTGAAGGCCCTGATCAGCCGGAACAATCTTTTCTTGCAAAGTAATGTTTCCCGTTGTTTTGTCAATGGCGAACAGGCCCTTTGGAGATCCCCCAATGATACTGTATTGAAGCTCTGCATTCATGCCTGTGTCATTGTCGATGGCAAAGACGCGTGTCACCACAGATCCAGGGCTGGTGGTAGACTGAACAAGGTCATATGAGTAGTTTGATGAGGGGATAACAAAAACTGGCCGGTTGTCGTTTACATCTACAACATTGATGGTGACTTTAGCAAACGAGACACACTGTGGCCGACCTCCGTCCACTGCCTTCACCACAAAGCTGTACGAACTTTGCTGCTCCCTGTCAAACGTAATGTTTGGCTTGATTACACCAGTTTTCGGGTCAATGATAAAGTTATCCTTGCCATTCAATATGGACAGTGTAACCATAGCATTTTCTCCCGCATCTGCATCTGTGACTGTGATCAAGCCTACTGTTCCATGTAAGGGCAGGTTTTCAGGCACGTAAAAATTATACTCTGGGTGCGTGAAGGCTGGACTATTGTCATTAATGTCTTGCACTATGACTTTCACGGTGACATTGTTCTGAAGAGCTGGAGAGCCACTGTCCCTCGCCACGACAGTGAAAGAGTACTTGTCCTGCTTTTCCCGATCCAGTCTTTTCCCAACAGAGAGGATACCTGATCGTCGATCAATGTTAAAAGCCTCAGGTGGATTGGGACCCAGCGTATAAGTGATCTCTGCATTGCGGCCACTGTCAGCATCGGTGGCACTGATTTTTATTAGCTGCGTAGAGGGGTCATTGTTTTCTGGAATGGAGAGCTGAATTTCAGGCTGAGGAAAGATGGGCGAATTGTCATTTTCATCCTTGATTTTTATTAGGACCATAGCTGAGGTATTTAAGGGAGGCTTTCCGGAATCGGAGGCCACTATCCTGATGGCATACTCCCTTGTCATCTCATAATCGAGAGGAGCTGCGGTTTCTAATAGGAACTGGTTGTCAAAAACAGGCTTCAACCTAAATGGAACATCGTGGTCGGTATAGCATGTCACTTTTCCATTCAGATCAGCATCCCTGTCTGTCACTGTAATTAGAGCTATTTTAGTGTTAAGAGGAGCATTTTCTGACAACAACACAGTGCCGTTGACAGGGTTCATTATATAGCGTGTGTCAATGGATGGGACGTTGTCATTAATGTCTGTGACATTCACTGTCACTGTGGCTCTGGAAGGGGTGGAGCTGCCGTCGCTTGCCAGCACAATGAGCTTGTGAACCGGAGTCACCTCCCTGTCCAACTGCTGCCTTATCGTGATCAGTCCAGTAGTGCTGTCAATGTTAAAGAGCTGTTTGGTGGCAGGAGAGATCTGATTGCTGAAGGAGAAGTGGATCTGTGCATTGGATCCCAAATCAGCATCTGTGGCATGTAGTTGAGTGACGGAAGTACCAACTGGAGCATTCTCAGGGACATTCACTTCCACCTCATTCTCCTTGAACACCGGTTGGTTGTCGTTCACATCTGAGATGGTGACCTGCAGAATAGCTGTGCTGGATTTGGGGGGAGTCCCTCCATCTTCCACTTTGATCTTCATAACAAACGTATCCTTCTGCTCACGGTCAAGGCTCTGTTGAACAATGAGCTGAGGCCACTTGTCTCCTTCTGGAGTCTCAATGATGTCAAGGCCAAATTCACTCACGCTCTACAAAGATTAACAAAAAAGAAGGGAAAATTAGTATGTTTCACCATGGAAATGCCAGATTAAAGCATATTTTAATAATTATCGAATGCTGCACATCGAGGTGAAAGACATTTAATTCTGTTCAAATGTGTTAGGTCTCGAGGGAGAGAACAACAACTGAGATATTGACTTAGCGATGGATTTGGTAAAAATCTTATTATTAGAAAAACATTATTATCCTTTAAATGAAATGGAAATTGACATTTTTTGGACTTTCTTTGTGGTTGCTATTATAAGTGAATATAACATACAGTACTGCAAAGCATGAAACAGGTAGCCAAGTAATTGAAGAATTCATAATGTTTATATATATATATATATATATATCCCTCCCCTGTTGTGTATTCCATCACAAACACCAAAAATGAGATTTCATTTAACCTCACTATCTTAGGGGACAGACAGCTTACAGAATTTCAAGGACAGTTCATATATAAGGGAGACTATTGCGAAAGAAGTCAAAGAGTGAATGCTATTCACCTGCTACAGGTTAAAGATGTGCATATCTAATGTTCACGTTAAAGAAATCTCATCAACATCATTGCAAAATTAGACAAAAAAAAATTGAGAAACAGGCAGTAATTGCATAATTAAAGTAATTACACTTGGTGGGTCAAAGTAATTGCAATTACAGATCAACTAACTGGAAAGGTTAAAACTTTCAGTATTCATGATGTATGAAGAAAAGAGAGAAAAAAGAGGACTCAAAAGCTAAATCAAGATTTGTTTTGTTCAAAACAACTTGTCTTAAAATAACACATGGAATGTATGTATCATATTGTTATTATTATTATTATTTAAGACAGATCAGAAGAGAACACACTGGCAATCTGTAAACTGCTATTTAAATGTTAAAACTGTTTAAATCCTTGAATCTGCATGGTAACTGGCAAGCATGTGAGCACTGAATTCTGGCATAAGGATTGAGAATGTTCTGCTTACAGTGCTGCTAGACTGACAACATTGTGACAAGTTTAATGTTCTGCTAATTTCCGTGTTTCCAAACTTTCCACTTTGGATGACGAGCGAAGTACTTTTAATTCGACAATGTAGCTGTCACTGGAATTTGAGTTAATGATCAATCATCTCTTTTTTCAGTTCAAGCTAAAGAAACTTATCGGACTGTAATTACCCTGGAGCTGATTTGAAACAGTCACAATATTAAGAAATAACCCACAATATGAGGAAGTGACAATAACTATGGTGTCCATGCCAAGTATAAAGAAGAGGTTTTCAAGCTGATACATATTAAGCTAAAATTCATTATTTCTGTGGCGTCGGTGCCATTAAATGTAGTCTGCCCGCATTTAGAGCCTCATGAGGAAATATCTGAAAACAGACTGGCCTGGACCATTCTGTGGTGGACCAGCAAGCATTATCGTGCAGGAAGACATCTCGCTGCCACAGTGACGACAGCTTCAATAGTTAGGATTTTCAGAGGATGCAGCGTCAAATCAATTTGATGACCTTTATGAAGCTGACGGGGACTGAAAACTAGCAGTGAATGTAACAGACCTTCAGAAAAATAGCTGATCCAGTGTGTGTGACCTGTATTTGTGCTCAGTATGAGGCCCTGCTGTATGGTCATAGATATCATCAGCTAGAAAAGACTGATGTATACTGATCTGGCAATGAAACTGATTAGCAAAATAATAATTAAAAAAAAGATTTAAAAAACATAGATTTTATTTTTGCTATATAAACTTTGATTGTGTAGATAGATAGATAGATAGATAGATAGATAGATTGATAGATTACAATATTCCAATATTTTTTTGTGAGCCTACTACTTACACAATGCCCTGAGGTTATTATTGTTATTATTGTTATTATTATTATTATTGGTTTTGTTTTTGTTGTTATCTCTCGGTTTTTACCCATGCATCATGTCACTATGCCTGAGCTGACCTTGCTGTTTTTATGTGACACCGTTGCCGCATGCCAGGTAGCGCGACAGGTGCTTCCACGGAGTCTCGTCCATCTCAGCAGCCACAAGAAGAAGATGATTTAAATAAATGCCACCTTACTCTCAGATCAAAGGCAGAGTGATCGGACCCACCGCTCCGAGTGCTCTTTATATTTTTTCCCTCTCCATTTTAGCTTTTAGAAATTGTCATTCTTATTCCGGGTTTATTATAACACTTGCTGCTGAAAATCTGCAGCAGTAATGGAGCCCACTGTGGCACTTGATGGCACTCGCTCCAGCACCATGCTGAGACAGAACAAGGAGCCTAGAGAAGATAG
Organism: Petrocephalus sullivani; assembly: GCA_026780845.1. Classification (NCBI taxonomy): domain Eukaryota; kingdom Metazoa; phylum Chordata; class Actinopteri; order Osteoglossiformes; family Mormyridae; genus Petrocephalus; species Petrocephalus sullivani. The sequence continues at coordinate 22,648,979 of JAODKM010000002.1, read as the reverse complement.
TCACTGTGCATTGAGCTTTGCAGATAGATCTGCATCTCCCCTGACTCGCCTCCCTCCCCTCAAAGGACATGGCTCATTTGAAATCCACCCCTTCAACATGCACATACTTCAGAATTTGTTTTGTTGATCTTCTCTTCCAGCAATCTGTCACTTTTATAGTAAGATTTGTTTCAAGTATACACAGTACTGCTGGGAAACTAACTTATTGAAGAGAGTCCTAAATGAATGTTCTGATGAGATTTTAAGAGCTCATTTCTACATTTTTTGGACTCTGGCAGATTTATTTATTTGTTTTGTTTATTTATTTGTTTTTGAGGACTACTATATCATTAAAACAACATAATATAACCATGTTTTTTTTTCAATACCCTACATTTCTTGACCATAAGTATTAGTTTACATCCATATGCCTCTAACTGTGTCATTTTTGACATATTTGCAAATTTAATTTCATGCGAGCTTTGGTAATATCATCCGTGTCCACTTGGTTTACCCCATTTTGACAAAAATGCGAAGCTTAAATAAATTACTATTTTTCTGGCTGAGAAAATAGTGGTGTTTCTTCTTTGTGATTCGGAGGAACATTATGCTGGTTATTTTCCAAGCATAAACAATTGTAGTCAGTCTCTCATCAATTCAAGGCAGAGCAGCAAAGGGACCTTGGCAGAGATAAGCCCTCTTTAAAAATGCAAATTGGTAATCAAGTCAAACACAGAAAGGGGGAATTCTCGTAATTCTCAGAAAAAAGGTACAAATTGCTCTTCAGACTGTAATGTTGGATATATTTATTTATTTAGTGGCTAAATTCTGACGGAATAGTACTTATTTATTCATTTGCTCCTCCATTATTTTTGACTCCTTTTTTCTGGAAAAGCATCACATCAGACTATCATCACTTCTTTTTATAAAAGGATTATACTATTATTTATGTCAATATAGTTCATGAGTCATACTACTATGGCATGTAAGGATTTCGGAGTGTTTTCAAAACCCATGATACAGCAAAAAACAACACTAATTGTTCTGGCCAGCAGTTGACATATCTATAGTACTGTTTGTGTTTGTCATTTAGATGGAATATAAGTCACGTTTTGTTATTTTTGAGCTATAAATATGTATGTTGCCCTGCTCAGGATATTGCACTATTTTTCATAAACCTGCAATTAACAGATGAGTGAGAAAATCTGAGTGGTGCACAAGGTACTGATTAATATTTTCCAATTAAAGAGCTACCACGATATCATTTATCATGCATTATTCCACACGGACTCAGTAAGTCACATTACGATTACCATACTGAGGTGGTCAGAATCTCAAATATAATGCTGATGACTTTTCAGCCAGGCATTGTTATTACTAATCTGCCAGTGAAAGGTATTTTCATGGCCTAATTAAATCACTGCGCAATATCATCATAATAGCACCGAAATACCACAAGTGTTTTCTTTATTCCTGTCATTCCCCACATGTCCACCATAAAAGGCATCAAAGACAGGTCACATGCTCAAGCCTAAAATTGTAGGTTCTAATCATTCTCAGGGGCTAGATGGCTCCAGCTCCATTTAGCCAACATAATTATATCTGGCTAAGTGAGATAATAAGATCCAGTCAGCTGATCGACTTTAACAGCATCTAAAGAGACACTTCCTTCACTTCTTTGGAGGCTGTACAAGTTTAACTAAAATCATCAAGGACGTCTTGAAAATAAAAACTGCAAAAGAAAACAGCATTGCTGGACCACAGAACACCTAAGATACTTAAATACACTGAAGATGATGGACATGCATTCATTTGCTGAAATCAGTATCTGTTTTAATTCCTTATTTTTCAAATAGTAACTGGTGAAAAGATTCACCTTTACAAGCTCGTAGTGTTGAATCCCATTGATTCCCACATCTGGGTCCACAGCAGAGGGCACAGGGTAACGGGAGTTAATGGCTGTGTTCTCTGGAATGGAAATGTTGATGACTGTGGACTGGAAGAGTGGGGCATTATCATTGATGTCCTCTATCTGAAAGCGGATCTTGACGAGGCGGAAAATCTCGTCGGGCAGCACAGCCACCTCGATTTCATAGAAACAGCGCTTTTCAGTGAAGACGCCAGAGCAGAGCTTCTCACGGTCGATGCGGTTGGAGGAGGTGAAGATGTCCCCTGTGCTGGCCTCCACTCTCACTAAAGGCACGTCCCCAGTCTTGTAAACGGGCTTGAACTGCAAGGGTGAGGAGAGCTTGACATCTGGGTCGAGGGCCAGGTCCAGGTCTTTGCGAAGGTTCCCAATACGCACATTCTCCGGCAACTCCTCTCGAACTGTATATTCCCTCTCCTGCGCCCAGGACTGCAAGGCCAGGCAGGTGAGCAAACCCACCAGGAGATACACCTCACACGGTAAGTCCATTTCAGAAGGGGTGAGGACCTACCTGAAAGGTTCTGACACAAAAACAGGAAAGAAATTAAACAGCTGCATCGGAGATTCACAAATAAACATAAAGCATTCAAGAAAAAAAAATGTACCACACATTCTTAACCTATTATTAAAATAATAATAATACTAATTATCAGTATCATCACTGTGACACAGTAATTCATTGTAAATGTATCTGGTGCAATTTGCAGAATTTCAACTGTGCCCATGTATGGCCTCACACTTGTAATTATATATTATCATCTGGTCATCATCCTAGCCAGCTGGAGTTATGCAACACCGCACCGTCTACCTTCTCCTGAAAATCGAAATGTCACACACAAAAAGTTAACTTGTCCAGTGTCATTCATTATTTCATTATTTTTAGAATGAGACATCTGTTGACAACCAGTCTGCATTAAGTCAGGTATTTGGTGACAGTGTGACAGGAAGCTTCAGTCCTACACTTATTGTTAAGTTAATGAACGATAATCTCAATGTATCATATAATTCCCTTGAATATGTGTTAAATGACGATTCCTGTTTCCTTATCATTGTGCTTGATTATTTCTATCTGCACACATATAATCTTTTTTCTGCAAATTCATGTGCAGATGGATTTTGAATTATAAAAATATAGTCTACTGGGTAACATAGCTACATTTTACACTGTCACATTTTTTTTATTACAGCGACTTCGTTTTGCTCAGTATGCAGAGCCTGTTTGTCAAAACAGCCAGTGACTTCACAGTGAATGTGAGCATGGAAATAAATATTTATTTCAATTAGTAAATATGTTAATTAGCCCAAAATATATTTCTTGATCAAAATAATTTAACAGTATGCAATGATGTGATGAGACAAAGTGGATTATTTTGCACACTATGTAGGTTGGCAGCCATTAACATTTTACCTATGTTATGAAGTTGCAAAGCACCAAAGCAAACACCCTCTTCCTCTTTCTCCCACTTAAATGGTACCCTGCTCACTTTTTGTATTTAGCAATGTCAGATGAAACCAGCTGAAAAGACCATAATGGAAAATAACTCACAGTTCAGACACAGGACAACAATTTCATCCAATCAGTAGCATGATGTACTATGGACAAAGAGCCTGTAGGTTTTAGCACCATCCAACATGGTTTGTAAAACAGTGCTTTGGTCCCCAACGCCAATTTGTTTGATAACAACACAAATCCAATTCGAGTAGAATATAAATAAAAATGGCTGAGGGGCTGAATTCCCCAGTAAGCAGCAAAAGCTCAAGTAGGTCACTGTAAAACTGGCAGGTTAGATGCCTTGCTGTTTCCAAAGCCCTACATTGTTATTGTTTTCATGAAATGCTTAAGGCTGCACCAATCTTCAGATTAAAGTATATACATGAGTTATTCTTATTTCAATTAATTCAGTTTATTAGTTAAAATGCTGTATTGGAAGGAAACAAAAACTCTCCCAAACGACTACCTGCATCCTTGTTGATCTGACTGTAGAGCCTGACAAACCCACTGCATACATATGACTGACTTTTCAGGGGTATAAATCGTAAGCTTTGCCACGATACGATTAAATGTAGCAATATCTGAAATGTCACTGTGATAACAATTCAGTACTACATGATTACTATTTTCAAAACAATGAAACAAGCTGATTTAGATTTAATTTATTTGATTAAAAAAACTTTTTTAAATATATTTTTTTACTTTATCAACACAGCATACTGAAAAAAACACAGGAACATAGGTGTACTAAACTACATAAAATGTATTGTAACATATTGGTCTCTACTCTAGTGTCTAGACTGCCTTGTATGAGAGGTTTTTTCCAGAGATTTTTTTTCTCTACAGTGTTTCTGCATATCGTCATTGTTTAATATGAATTGTAATTTGTTAACTGAGTCGATTAAATCGTATTGCGACCCCTAGTACTGTAGCCCAAATGTTTGACAATGTTTAAAGACAATCATTTTTGTCTAAAACGCCCACAATACTAAATGGGACTAGGATACAGTAACCATTCCATGGGAGGTGTTATTAACTTTGTGTTCATCAAAAAGCTGCCTCCTAAGCGAGAGTGCTGCAGGTCCGGAGACTGGGGTCCCAGCACAGCGAAAGTGTAGCCAGCAGGAATGCAGCTGTGCCTATGGCAGCCTACTATGCCATATCACCCACAATTTTATTAGAAAGTTTCAACACACACAATCCACCTCATTAAAGAACCACACGAGTCTGCAACTGTTGGAACCTTGGCCTGAGGACTCCTTGGGCAGCTGCCAGCCAGTAAACAAGTGGTGGTCAGCAGACTATATAACATTCCTCTGCAAATTCCAGCTCACAGAATTCTGCTTCCCATCGAGATGCTGCTTTTGAACTGCCCCAGGTAGCGCAACATATCACCATGTACATGTCAGCAATGAAACTGCATTCCGCACTACTGAGGTCTTCTTATAATTCAACCCCATTCATTATTTTGTAGTTATAGTGTATCCTGATTATTTTTGCAAGATAAATGTACATTTTCCTGAAGTAGGTCATGTACTATAGAGTCCTCCTCATGCAATGTATACCCCTGCGCAATGCCTTGTTTACTTTTTTCAGCTTTATGGAAAGAAAAGTCCACGAGACTGTGAGAAATGTCCATTCTTCCGGGAATACATTATGAGTCTGCATTTACACTCCAGTTCCTTTTTTTTTCCCCTTTTCCTTCTTTTAATATGCTAAGATATTTTCTACCACGAAAGAGAACAATTTATTAGCAAATACTTTTAAAAGCTGATACATCCTGCTTTAAGCATAAGAGTGAGCAAAGTAAAAATACCTTGTTTTGTGTGTATGGTCGTTTTACTTTGTTAAAGGAGCACTCTGAAAAAAGTTATATGCATGACACTGGTTTATGTGTAAGCGACAGAGGTTACATAGACTGTCATTATGTACTCTGAAAAAAACTTGAAGTTATGATGTGATTCATATTCAGATACTCCTATGGAGTATATCCATAATACCCCAAAATATAAAAAGCCAGTTCAAGCTCTTAACTTCTAACCTTGTTGACCGAACAAGGCATAAATTGCTGGTTAGAGGAGGTTCGGCAAAATGACTTCCATCCATTTTGAAAATCCATGGATGTACACTTGTCTTAAGATTACATCACGTTGTTTTATGTCTCTAAGTGCAACTGACTGATATTTTTAAATCCCAGTTGGAGAGTACAATTCAATCTAAGCCGTAGATTACTTTTGCTAGCTTGGTTCCTATAGGCTAACCCATCCACAATCTCTCTCTGCAAATTCAACATTTGTTTGATATCTCAAATTCATCTACCCTGAAATAGTAACTAGGACAGCGATTACTGAGCAAATTTAGAGTAGTGTAGGCCCCATAAAATGTCATTCTATTGTTCACTGGAAATTTAAACAGTAAAAATATACATTAAAGTACACCTATCATTGCATTTTTGGGGGGAGGGGGTTATAGGTAATTATCTAGCATTTTTAAAAACTATTTTGATTTAGTAAAGAAAATTTTAATCACACTATATTAAGTATTAAAACAAATAGGTAATATATTGCTATTAAGTCAGTCTATGTGGTATATAAAAGGGAACTATTTCCCACCCCCCAAAAGCCTACGTAATATTTAAAATATACAACATACAGTTTTCCTGAATCTCCCACCTTCATTTTGCCATCGGTGTGAAAAACACTTAGTTATTCTTCATTAACAAGAACTAACAAAAGCCTTCGAATGATCATTGGCCAGATAGGGATGCAGTGTAATCTATGATGAGTGATCCACAGACGGACAAGGCAATTACCCAGGAAAGAACATTTAACTTTAGCACAAATGCGAATTGCAAGGTACTAGAAAGTGACAGGGTGTCTCTTAGTGTGGGGCTCTCTTAGGATGTTTGACAATGAAAGTAGCCTCTGGGATCCTTGGCATCCTGGAATAGAGGCCAAAGGAAGAGATCCTTTATTTCCTCCCCAGTATCTACAACCTTGCTGGTTCTTTATCACACTGCCAGAGAAGAATAATGGTTAATTCTTCTCAATGCTCTAATATTGAATTTAATATTGAATGGCTTCTATAGGCAATGATGCCACAGCAATTCACCTCATGGGTGTAGAAAGGGGCATAGGACAGTATGACCTCACAATAACGGCATTATCTCTCAATCCCTACATCACATGCCCAGAATATTTATTATTGAGTCTCATAATATAAAACTGATCCTATTTAAACCATAAACATATCAATGGATTTCATTCATTCATACATTTTCCATATCCTCTTGTCCTATGCAGGGTCAGGGGGTACACAGCCTATCCCAGAAAAAAGGACGCATGGTAAGGAATACCCCACGGCAGGGTGCCATTCCTTCACAGAGCAAGTGATGTTTTAATGCAAATCAAACGCAATTTGGTGCATTATTATCTATAAATTACTTCAACCATTTTGAATAAACTTAGAAAATAGAATATGACTCTGGAAAAAAATTACATAATTCAAATTTGAAAAAACAATTGCATAGGTAGATGGTCATCATTTATTTAAATAATGCCCAAGTTTTCAAAATTCTTGGAATAATTGTGAAGTGTAATTCCTCATTCATGAAAGGTAGTAGTTGATGCGATTTAATTGATCATTTGAAACGTGTTCGTATTTGCAAGTTACAGTCAAATGAAAAGCCCAGATCCAATACTTGGATCGACAGAGCATAAACTTACTGTATAGACTGAGCGCTAATTCCATGGTAATATTTTCATTATCTAAACTACCTGTAGAGGGCAGCAAAGGGCAACAACCACAGGTGACCCAAAAATCTGCGTGGGGTTTGTCCTTAAGAGAAATGACAAAATTGAACGCACTTTGTTAGTACCATAAAACACCAAGTAATAGTGTAAAGAAAAATACTGCTAGACATAAAAACGCCCAAGTTTGTGGGTTAAATGAATAATGAATAGCAATATTATTTTTTGGGAAAAAAAAATCTTTATTTATCTGTATTTACACTAAACGCTTTAAGGCCAAACTATTTAATGGTTAAATTTTAGAGCACACTTAAATGAGGAAAAACTGACACAGGAGATGATACAAAATTGACAAGTCACATATGAGCATGCTGAAATATGATCTACCTTTTTCTTTCATTACAAAAGTAGTGGATGTCATATAGAAAAAGATGCATAAAAGCGGTATGTGTGATTGTGAGAATTTTAGAGCTCTAATCATGTTATAAAAATAGCAAGAAGGTCTCTTAAAAAAAGAAGAAGAAAATTAACAAGAATAAAATGGAGTACTATTTGATGTCCAAGAATACATCAGGAATCGTTCAAATAAATCGTCTTTCCCACAAAATGAGAAGACAGCTAAACAATGTTAATGTCACCCAAATAGTTACATTTCAATTGCTACACTTCCTTATAAATTTAACCCATTCTCTATAAATCTGCATCATATTTACATATTCAAATATATGTAAAACTACATTTTCTTGCTTATCTTGCAACACTCATCACTTGTAACCTGGTACTAAGTCAGCATGCTATATGAAGAATAGCACAACCGAAGATAGACAGAGGAGACATAATTTCTGCAGTTTTCTCTTGTTAATAGACTTGTATAAAATCACATCTGAAATATAAAATACTTCTGACTATAATATACAACAAACAGCAGTAAAGTCATATTTAAATCATCATATTATCAGAGTTGAAGTGCGAGGCAACAGTGTGAATTTTCAGCACACCTGTACCGAGGAGGATGCTTGTAAGTCCTATAACAAGTTGCTATCTGTCAAAATCACGTCTGCTATAATTGTAATTAATAATTGTAATTAAAAAATCATTTGCTATAACTATTTATTTCAGAATTCCATCCCTGATATTAAAACTTAGATCCAGATAGAATTTATATAAAAACAAAACTATGTATATATTTGTTCATTTGTTCAGATGCTTTTTAACTTCAGAGCATCTTCAGTAATTCTCCATTATGAAATGTTGCATCTATCCAAGAGAGCCGCCCGAAGCCTTTCATGTAGCGCGGTTACGCGAGGACATCTGAAATTCCTGAAATTCAACCAGCACACTTCCTTAAAACTGCGCATTGCACGTTAATGGAAACACTATAGATCACCTGTGTAGAAATATTTATTTACTACACTAGTGTGTTCAAACACCAAAAAATACTTTACAGATGTTTCCGCGTCACTGATACATTCAGTAAGATACCATCCCGTGCGCAGTATAATTAACATCCTTAAGTTAGAGACGATGTACTTATTATAACAGTGTGTTTGGCTTGAAATCACAGTGATGCTGTCGAAATTGATTATAACGACTTAACTAGCATTTACTCGATATGGAAACTGCAACTTTTCCCCCTTTTTTCAGAAAATGCACAGATAATTGTTCTGAGAACAAAATTAACGAAATCCTAATCATAAAATACGGATATCATATATCGAGAATATACTACCTATATAATGATGTGGTCTTGATATCCAAACATTGCGTGCGTGTGTATGTGTAAATAATATGAATGTATATGTGTGCACACATATATGCATGCATTTATCTGTATAGATCCAATACAGCTGCAACATTTTCTAGAGCTCAGTGAGCCAAGCTGTATCCTATATGGCGCAATAAGGGATTCATTTGAGCTTTTACCTATTCAGATAAGGTAGTGATTATAAATGAAACAGCAGTAGTGTTTCTAATAGCTATATGAAATAAGAGTCAAATACATGTAACTGGACTGCACATATACCTACATGTTTTACAGGAGTGCTGTTGGGTAACGATTATCATTCGCGAGCACCGTAGTCACTTATACTCTATCTAGCAAATGAATTTACTGTGTAAGAACTGCGAACTATTTGTTGAATCCATGCCAATCACAACGCAGCTCGTTACAACTTATTAATCGTAAATGATGCCAGGAAAGTTCTCGCATAAGGCGATGTTACTTGGGAAACCATTTGGATAAAGCGAGGACTGTTTTGAATTAGAAGCTTCCACTACTGTACAAACGTCCATACACCGAAATGGCAATTCCGAGTGCGCTAAAACGCCACGTACGGGTTTACAAGTTTGATTATTAAAGACAACATCTTACCTTACACTCCTTGGAGCAAAATATTAGCCAAATTATTTGCAATCCCCTACACGTAGCAACATCAGTGCTTTTAAAGAGGAAGGTCCTCGAACAGGACTGAAGTGATGGGGGTGTAGGGGAGAGAAAAAATTCCTCTTCGGTAACAGTACTAAAATATTACATGAAATTAGATCCAACTATCGGAGACGATCCGTCTTTTACGCCGTATAAGGTCCAAAACATTAATGAGAGATGGTTCATAGTATTTCTCAGAGATAATTCCTCTTCAGATGTCTTGGGAAAACTGCAGTGCAATTCCAAAAACCGGTGGTCCAAGTATTTTTTTTCTTTTTTTTATTATATCAAACAATAAAGCAATACAGTGGAAATCGATGTACAGTCATGTTATTTAAAACTAAGAAATCGCCAATACGGGCGGCATTTAACGTGATCTTCGGACCTAACAAATCGCTTAACAAGTGCACATTTGTATTAGAGACACGTTTCGTTAAATTAACATTTTTTTTTTAATAGCCGCAGATCGCTCCGTACTTCTTTAATTGCTCTTATGTGATGCGCCCGTGTGGATGCACAGAGCAGAGGAGCGGTCTTTGGCTGCCGTGCGGCGCATTACCTTCCCCGGCGTAGCGGGAGAGTGCGCTGCATCACTCGCAAAAGTTGTGGAATTAGACGCTATGCACGCACAGTGCGCAAAGCTCCGGCTTCCTTCAGATGTGCTCGATGAACCTAGCCCCTTAGTACTGCCCACCACTCCACCTCCGATTGACATCATTGTGGAAGGAGGAGCCTAGGGCAGAATACAAATGATGGGTTTTTCCTTAAAGTCGCACTAGCGCGCTGGAGACGCGGAGGCGGCGGGTTTGTCCGGCCGGTAGGCGAGGTGGAGCTGCACCGGCGCTCGCTCTCGCCTGCGAAGACGAGGGGGCAGTGTTCGCTTTGCTAAGAGCCGGCCACTTGTTTTTTTTTTTTTTTTTTCCTTTTATTAATCGCAGCATGATGGTTGTTTCACCCGTGGAATTGCAAACAGAGACAAGTCGGATCCTAGATTCGCAAACGCCGACGAAAATGGGTTGTTTTCTCCCAGTGCTTAATATAAGACGTTTGCTAAATGAGAAAGAGCCCCATCCTGGGCTGTTCCCTGCCTTGCGCCCGTAGCCTCCGGGATAGGCTCCGGACCACCGCGACCCTGAATCGGACAGCCGGTTACAGAAAATGGATGCATGGAATAAAGGAGATACACGGCGTTAGATTAAAAAAATCTCCCAGCGCATAGGACGCAGTTTATTATTATTATCATTATTATTTAGTTTTATTATTTATTTGTTTATTTTTTTGTCGAGCTGTAGCAGACATTAAATGGTGTTCATATTTAATGGAGTTAATTGAGTCTGACGCGTCGTATCTGTAACACCGTACTAACGGATCAATAGTAACTTAGAATTGCCTTCCCCACACATTTAGCGTATCAATCACTGTTTCCTTTTATATCTCTAAACAAGACTTTGGTTGTTAACAGGAGACCTTGTGGCACTTCACTCACAGTAATTGTTAATATGTGACCATTTTCTACAACTACAGGTCCACGGTCACAGGTGCTCATTTGTTTTGCACCAACAATACCTACTATACACTGAATATATGAATATACTAAGACTAGACTGCAATTAAGACAGGAGTTGAATCCAAGTTTCATTAGTCCAATTAATGCTTAAATAAAATCCATATACAAACATATACACACATGCACATACATACTGTATATCACTGATACTCCACACTTACTAAGGCATTACAGCTTTTTCATCAGAAATGTGAGAACTTCATAGACTGTAACAGCAACCTATGTCCCTTGGGGTGGGTTGGTGTTCGACATACCTCCCTTGTCACTCACAGGGGTCTCATCTCATTTTCCTTCAGAGATGAGG
>JAODKM010000002.1:22614030-22631827 GCA_026780845.1 Petrocephalus sullivani | reverse complement strand
ACACACACGTTTGTAATCCTATCTTAGTGAGGACTACCCGTCTATTTATAGGGAAAAACCCTAATCCAAATTATGAAACCTTTAACCCCTACCCAGCCCTAACCTTAACCATAACTATCTAAACAAAAGCAAATCTTTTCACATTTTGATTTCATTCACATATCATTGTAAAATGAAGTTTGAAGTAATGAGGACCGAAAAAATGACCTCACTATTCATGTACTACTCACAAGTATAGCAGAACCTGCACACACGCACCCACACGATACCAGTCAAAAGATTTGACACACCCATCGAAAGATTTGTGCTGTTCTGTACATTTTAGAATAATTATAAAGACATCAAGTTTCATGAGGTGGCCTCCTGGGATGTTTTTCTAGCTGTCCTGAAGGAGTTCCCACATATACTGAGCACTCATTAGCTTTGTCTTATATATGTATATACATCACAGACAAACTTCCTTCCACATACTCCATATATGTAAGTAATTAGTGGATCTTTTGTTTCTTTTTTAAATGCAAATATGAACAGCATTCAAAGGGCCAATTCACCACAAAATGAAAAAGATGTTTTAGATGGGCTTTAGTGCACACACCAATCATAAAACTGCGCAGAAGATATGAGCAGGAGCACCCTGGCGATAACTTCTGAGCAGTGATACAATTGGTGTGTGGAGTTCGGCAGAAGAAAATAGTTCTTACATTAAACTGCTCACTACAAAGTCTGAGGATTCTCTTCAAGAAAGGGGTCATGATTTCTGGTAAGAGACATTGCTGTGGAATTTTTCAAAATGTATTTTTATGGTGCTTTAATCACCTCAGAAAGAATGCCATTCGCTCCCATTATATTTGAGAGAATCCCGACATTTCTCTAGCTGATATGTTCAAAACTAGACAACTCCCAGCAGAACAACCTAGATGGATAAATAGCACTAAATCCCCCTCTAAAACAAATGTTGGATAATTTTGGGGTGAACTGCCCCTTTAAAGACTATCCAGAGAGATGATTAGAGAGAGGTATGAGAGAATCCAGAGAGATGATTAGACAGAGAGACAGGCTACAACGCCATTGCTGAGGAATTGAAAAATCCTCTGGAGATTATTGTGATCCATTGTACAGTAAAACTGTATGAAACTACAGCCACCTTGCTTAGATCAGGCTAGACTTGGCTGGACAAACTGGGCACTTGTTAGAGAAGCTACTGCAAGGCTAACTGTGACATTGAAAGGGCTTCAAAAGTTAGTGTTTGTAACAAGAGAAAATACATGGGCCAATAATCACCAAGTCATTCCACAAAAATGGTCTTTATGAGTAGGTCACACAGAAGAAGCCCTGGCTGAAAACAATACATATTTACTAAATGGAACCTAGAGGATACCACATTGATGTGGCAGAATATGTTAGAAGGACTTGTTGCCAAACCCAGTAACATCACCCCACTGTAAAATATGCTACATATAGTATTGTGTTATAGAATTTACTTCAAAATAAACTGTAAATTCTGTCAGGATTGATTGGAAAAGAAATGGTAGACATTGTCATGTCCTGGCCGCCATATCCACCTGACTCTCGTCTCCTCCCTGGTGTGGCCCTAACAAGCCATGCCTGTTACTTGTTTGTCTTACCTCTTGTTCATAACCCTTGTATTAATCACTCCCAGCTGCCTCTCATTAGCTCCCTGGATTGTTCCATATATACATGCTTCCCAGTTCCTTCTTCCCCAGTCAAGTAATTAACGTTGTCACCGTGTCTTTCCTCACTGCAGTCTTCTCTTTTGAATCCCTTGCTGTCCAGTTTATTTCCAGTCTCTTTGTTTAGTTTTAATTCAATAAAACCCCTTTTATTTCATCGAAAAGCCTGCCCTCAAGTCATTCATTCCTTGTAATGCCACGCACATTACTGAGCAGTCCTACACAAAAATATGCTAGCTTCAGTACAAAGCTATAACTGGGGAAGAAGTTTGTCTGTTAGCACGAAAGTGATTTGGAGCAACACCGGAGCGGCTTAAAAAGAAGAAAATAGATGTCCTTGAGTGGCCCATTAAAAATATTTCTCTTCACTACTGACTCCCCAACTAACCTGACCCAGCTTGAGGAACTGTGCCCAGTATTTTCAATATCTTGATGTGCTATGTTAATATTGGTTTCAGTAATGACTGTCAGCGGATGGATTAACGTAATTAAGTAACTAAGTATACAACAAGTAGGATACATAATGCCATCCATCCAACCAACCAATTATTCAACTTCTGTAACATTTGCTGCTTGTCTTGATCACATCCATAAAAATAGGTAACGGTTAACTTACTAAATCTTCCCTGCCAATCGATCTGATAACCCCCCCGTTTTAGTAGTAGTAGTAGTATTGTTGCTGTTGTTATGTACATGTACTATTAATTCTTATATGTTTACTTACATTGCTTTTTTACTATATCTTAGCTGTAAACTGGTATCCCAGAGTATTTTACATTTAGAAAAAAAACTCTTAATATTGAGTGTGAAAGTGCTTTCACATTTTAATTAATATATGTTTTAATTAATCTAATTATTATTTTATTCTCTCAGCAGCGATAGTGACTGTAAAGAAAGTCCTCTCTGTGTAGTAATATAGCTATGCAGTTTTTTTTCCTCTCTTTTTTTAATGTATTTTTCTTCTTAGAATTTCCCTTGGGCTCACCACTTGGTGCTGACATCTGTTTAGTCGCTTAGCTCACGCATTTATCCAGGGAGACTTACACGTACCTATGTATATGGCTGGATATTTCTCATGTGAATCAGGTTAAAAAGCTGCTTAGAGACGCCTGTGAGCTGAATCAGCAACCTTGAAGTTATGAGACCACATTTTTAACAACTGCACTACATGCTGGTCTTTTAATAGATTCCCCTGCTTTAGTACATGCAGAATTTTAAAAAAGAGTCCTTTTCACATGTAGCAAATTCACCTTGCCCAACATGTGGTCCACTTCACCATGTCACTTAGAAAACATTCGCCACACTGTATTTTAATTTATACTTGGAAATGTTATAATACTGTTTATGAAAAACAATTTGTTAGACAAATTTAAAGCAAAAATAAGCCACGAGAATGTTAATAAAGCTTTGTTCCAGAGCAAATGAGGAAAAAGCTTGACGATAAATCTTACCATAAGATGTACTCGTTCGGTGGTCGTTTTATTAGGTACACTGGGCTAGTACAGGGTAAGACCCACTTTTGCCTCCAGAACTGCTTGGAGGGTAAACAAGACATGCATTCAGAACATGCACCACCACTGTTGTGCTGAGCTGTTATTTTTGCATTAGTTAGCTTTAATGAGTCTGGGCATTTTCCTCTGACCTTTTTTTGCCAAAACAAAACTGCCACTGAATGGATGGCGATGTAGGTACACACACACACGCATGCGCACACACACATACACACACGCGCGGCCCTTGTCAAGTGCTGGGCCCCGAAAATCTGGCAGGGTACCCATGCCACTCCGACACCCCTGGTGTTGTATGTATTCAGTTGTAATCACATGGTTTGCAGACTGTTTGCATTAACAAGTAAATTTACCACCAATTTTATTTAAATTAACATTGTGCCTGTCTGTGCTGGCACTGGAAACTTAATCTTCCCTGCCAAAAGAAACAACCTCAGCACCCTTATACTGGTTACATCCTGCTCTAGGGCTGCTCTATTGACCTGTGTTATGCAGAGGCCGTGCATGTCTTTGCTAGTTTTACATCTGAGCTATAGTAAACTTTAGTGTAGTAAAATGAAAGATACATAACCAGAACTCCAGAAGTGCTCCCCTTCTGTTGGGTTACTAAGCATAGGTGGGTCTGCAATGATGTGGGCAATCCACGGGGAGTAATTTGTAGTCGGAGCCTGATCCCCCATATGTTATATAAACCAAAAACCATACTTATTATCTCCCGCAAGGGGAGAGTATTCTGCTTCACACAGGACTGTGAAATCAAGTTGAGATAATTGTGTAATTAAAAAATAAAAGAATCTGCAACTGAATAATGCAATTTTTATTGATTGTAGATGACTTCACAGAGGAAATGGGGGCAATGATAAATTAATGACAAGTTAAGTGCAAAAGTATTTCTGAAATCTTTGGAGAAGTATCTCCACGGAAAAGTATAGGTGGAGGTACTTTCAGGATGAATTCGATTTTTTTCTAAGTTACATAAGCCAAAATGTCTTGTTTTTTCTATGCTACTTGTTAACTAATAGCATTTTAACTAATAGCATTTTTGCAAATTTGCTAATTCTCTGCCATATTAAAAATGACAGAGAAGCTGCTTTTAGTCTTTTCTTTAGTCTTTTTTTCTCTGGCTGTAAGGATATTCTCTCCACTTCCCTTAATACTTTGTCTTTGGTACCTAGGCTCATTGTGTCATATTTACTACATAGTTACAGGACTGTAAATATTCTTCAACAAAATGATCCATTTCCAGGGTGGGTGAGGCTTAATATCGTGGTTTAATACAGAAGTTGTGATTTTGTGTATATTGAAAAAATATGGAATGTATTGATATTGAAAAATACCTGTGACTATTATTTGTTTTACTTTGGCCATATGAGTTTAGTATGTTGTGCCAAGAATACATATACAAGCCATATGTGACCATATATAAATGTGACCAAAGGTGTCATGTATATCATCTGTTATTCATGTACCCATATAAGAACCATAATCTTCTATACCGGCGGAGACTGTGTTTTTTTTTTTTCATAAATTTTTTTGTCTAGTTGTTTGTCTCAACTAAACAAATGCAAATGGACTGTATTATGGTAATACAGCACAATCTCGAAGACAAAATTAGCTGAGGAAAATATATCGCGCCCCCCCCTCCCCCCACCACCACTGCCTGCACATGCATCTAGGCAAAGTAAACGAGAACAGAGTTTACACATCTAATGCAGGTCAAACACTGAAAGATCGCTTGAGGATGTCTGGAAAACTTTCCCCCTTCTCATGCACATGAATAACTGGTGTCAGGCAAGGAGGAAAATTGTGTAGTTGATGGCAGGCACATTGCCATGTAGTAAAATAGTCTATGGATGGGACCCCCGCCCCCCACCCAAAATCTACAGAGGGGGACCTATCGGTATGGTTGGTAGACTCATCATAAAATTTATCTCTGGCTTCAGGAGTGGTTAATGGTTCAATGTGAGGGACTTGGCTTCAGAAAAAACACATTATTTCTACATTATCTATATAGGTATGACCGATGCCACTGATTTTCCTTTTGAGTACATTTAACCCAACAGCAAGGCTGGTATCCCCGCTCCTGATATGCAGTGCCAGCCCAACCCTGATGGTAAAATTTGCCCAAGCCGGGGAAGCGGAAACAAGCTACATAATTTGGCGTCCATAGAGGGGTGCCGGAGGATGGATTATTCCATTTACTGAGTCACCAACCTTTAGGCTGCTGAAAGGCTTGCTCCTTTCTCTACCTCATAGTTTGCCCTGTTCCAGTAGTTCATGTCCTGTTTCCGTTAATAATATAATTCTCCAAATGAAACATTCTGATTGAAAGAACTGATATTTCAATACTGAGCCATACAACCTTAATACTGGATACAACTGGATAGCCAGCTCACCCATAATATTTACTATAACGCCACAACCATCTGCTACTCTAAGAGCTTATCTGCTCATTCATTTGTTGTATTTATTGTAGTTGTCAAATTTATACTCTCTACAATAATCATTCTATCCTTCAATGTTAATGGTCAATGCATGTTTATGTTAGTGTATTCATAATTTTTATGCATAATTTTCAGAACAGTCATAAACACATTCATGCATAAATTGGTTCATCTACTTTGTGTGGTTAGATGTAACCTCTCCTGTCATATGTTGCATTAATTATCTTGTAGTATTTAATTGTCAAGTGGCGTGGTGGCCAGGGCGTAAATCTACTCCCTGCTTTCTGTACATGTGGAACTGTCATGTTTCCTTCATGTTGTGTATAAAAGTCTGTGCCCTGCAGAGGACTGGGCCAGGCACAGACATACCTCATGCCCTACTCTGCTTAAACTCTGCTAGCAAGAAAAACTCTCCCGATTGTGCCATCTTCTACCTAGGGCAACACTGTAAGAGAAGTTGGAAGACGTTTTTTATTAATCAAATAAAAATGTGCATGATAATTTTTAAAAATCATTAAGAGAACCTTCTGTACAAAATTTTGAAATATAAATTGTTTCATTCTTACAAATATCTGAGTTGCAGAATTCACACAGTTAAAGATTAATGAAATGAAATCTTTAAAGAAAAAAAGAAAAAGTTTTATAGGGTATTTTATATTAGTGTACTCAGTTTTAAACTGTTCAAAAACAGAAAAAATACTCATAATCTTTAAGACTAATACTACATGAAATGGAATATGCACTTCACAAAAGCAAAATATGTTTCCCTTTATGGAAATTTTATGAAATCTTTCAAGCTAAAACTACATTTGTGGAGTTCATCTTTAATCATACTGTGCTTGAGGCCAGCAACTTTATCTCATAGCACTGGGTATGTAACTAGACAGGACATAACTGATTCAGAGAATGGGCTAATCGCCTTAAACGTTCAGTGCTATTTTTCAGTACTACTAATATGCCACACAAAGCAAACATGCCTCAAGTTTTAGCTGGCAGGAGACAGATCATCATGCAACCTTTTTACTCTGTCCACAGATATAGCTCTTTTCCTGTGCTACTTAATAATACTTTTTAAATTCAGTCTTATTTCACATTGAAATTACACCTCAATTGTTTTTTTTTTTTTTTTTTAATTAGGAATGGCTGTTTGATCTGTTCCTAATATGCATGCATGCGACCTTACCTTAATTAACTCTAAAAGGAACAACTAGTTCATCTTTTTTACCAAGTGTTTAAAATTAAATGCTTTCAGTAGCATGGACAGTTCTAAAGCCAATTATTCAAGCTTTCATATTTCAATTTTTTATTTTAATTCCCTTGCTGGGAAAGGTTAAAAAAAACGTCCTGATGATTGTCCCACCCAAAACCCCCCAAAAAATCATTTTACAGCAGTTCACAGCAATTCAAGACATTGTTTCCTCACCAAAAAAGCAATAATTTCATATTGTCTTGTCATGTCCATAAATATCGCCCATGGGATCACCATGCTAATGCGTCTTACCTTGAGATGTGTGAAGGTCACAAGATTGATCTCCAGTCAAGTGTTTATGTGGTTAAGATATCAATCTAAATGAAAACTCTTCAGAAGGTCAGGAGGGACGGTCTGCAATGGCGACTTGCACGGGTGTCAGTGGCTTTGGCTTCTCGGCTGGAATGCTGTTATGCTATGCCATCAGGGATCTGCATGGGACCAAGGCCATCTGCTGCATCCTTCATATTCCATCTCAACAACCTGGAACGAGCAGCCGGCATGATGCTTACCAGCATTATCTGCCCCACATCTCATATTAGTTATAATTCTTTATATGTATTCCTTTCTCTCATTTTTCCTGGAGCTTCAGTTGATAACCATGTTTTAAGGGGCTTAGCATTTCTCACAATGCCAGATTAGGATCCCTGTCTTTGAAAATACTCCCTGGAAAATCACTTGTATAACTCTGTTTAATGGCTTGCTTATAAAGAACGCGCCACATTTCTATAGAATGATTAGCAAATGTTCACCTACAATGCCACTCCAGTACCTTAAATTTGAGTGATGCGTTGAAAATTATTGTTATATGCCAGCATCCAGAAGCACTATTGCAACACAATCAGTCACATAGCAGGATTTTTATCAATTTGGTTATTATTTAATTCTCTTATTTATTCATAATTATTTATTCAGTGCATTGTAAGGATGAAAAGAAGGCAAGTTCTTGGACTGCTCTAAAATATTTTATTGCTGAATTTCTTTAAGATCATGTCATGTTATGTTGCGTTTTCTTAGCCTTGCGTCAGCCAGAGTCGAACACGTTTGATGAATAAAACTGAAGCCAGGGACTGTAAATTGCTGATTTTACTTTTGAAGACAATGCAGATCAACACAAAGAAGAAAATGCTCCAACTCAATTTTGGTCCCACGAGATGCTTTATTCAGAAAAGATGTTGGTTTTGAAGTGCACATAATGACTTCGTGGTGATGATCACTCCAACAAGAACTGGACTGCTTTGAAGCAATGCTAACTATTTACATGTTTCCATATATACCTCACAAGTTTTTAAGGTAAAAAATGCTCTTTTAACATCTCACCTAGGTGCTTCATATCATTAACCAAGAAGTATCTTTTGTTGGGTTGCTCTTAAATCAATGACATTTGATTTTTCATCAAAGATATCAATTTTACCACGAGCTTTGTCACCCAACAGTTAATTCTCTATCCAAAGCAAAATCTGTTATATTTACCCGTTACCCCGAATGTTGCATACATAGAGACACATGAGTATCCAAAGCCCATGTCTAAATATAAAGGTATCTATATATCTAATAATAATAATAATTGTATTATTATTAATAATTTATTATAAAGGTATTTATTAATAATAATGAGAAGAAGAATGGAAAATTTGAAAATGAGATGAAACCAAGATATTTTGTTTTCTGTACCCTAAATGGGTTTTATTATACAATAAACAGTAATCACTGTGAGGAGTCAGAAGTAGCTTACTGTTGGCAAGTAAATATTATTATTACATTATGTGTTCACTCATTAACCTCTTACTAGGCTAAATATGCATGTATTACTGCCAATGTATTACTTGAATAGCAATTCAAATGCTAAGAACTAATCATTATCATGTGGACACAGCAAATTCTTATGCACTTTGCTAAAGACTGTTTTTACAACTGACTGACAGCTGTTACTAGGCACTCTTATCAAGAGAGCAATAGCCTCTTGTCCAGTTGTGGCAGAACTATGATTATGAAAATGTCCTTTACACTCTAACTGAAGTAGGGAAATATGCGTTTAGAATTTTCAGAACCACCCACCTCATGGAGTGTGATATGATCCGGTTGCTAAAAACCTGCTAGTGGTTTATATTTGGGTTCAAAAGACAATATTAAGTTTAGCCACTTGGCCTGGTCAGGGTCACAGTCATGATGGGCTTCGGAATCCAACCCACAGTACATAGGTACACCAGACAAATTGCCAGTCCCTTGCAGGACACATACTGTACACAAAAATATAGGACCACGTCTCCACCGACACAGAGCAGAAGCCAGATTCCAAGCCTCAAACCTGGAGGTGCGAGGTAATAGTGCTGCCAACTGAGCTAGCATTACCTCATGATCCAAACTGGTATCATTTCATTCCCAATTTTCACTTTGTATTCTTTAGAGTTCTACAGAATTGAATGAATGAATTAATGTTACATTTGTACAATGTTGCATCAATTGGTTATATCGGCCTGCTGGGCAAGAACATGGATCGCCCTCCAGTCCCCGTGGACCGGGTTGGGGAACCCGGAGTCAAAAAAAAGAAAATCCTTTGGTTGACTGTGTTGCATTACTATCTAATGTTAAAAGCTGGATGTTTCAAAACTACCTCCATCTCTTAAGTTTCTAGTACAAGTTTCGATTAGAAACAAGTTTGAAGAAATTCTTAATGTAACCTTTGATCCAAATCTAAATGCAAATACAGAACAGCCACAAATACAAATGGAAAAACAATGGGGAACCAGCAGCTATCCTGTTGGATCACTACATACAGATATTCACAACAGAATACATCATTGATCTTTACACACCAAATGAGTCCCTAGATCACCAGATTAAGCTAAGTTTGTTATTCTTGATAGTTGTTCTTCAAGGTTGAAAACCAAAGGATATTATTCTTATTCTTCTAAAACTCATAGAGTGGTTCTCTGTCCCCTCTAAAACCACATAGTTTGGATCGATTTTTGTATTTTTTATATCAAACTTTAAGGTTTCACCTTTATTTTCAAGAGGTCTCAGTGTATGCAAATTGTTATTCATTCATATATATGAATGAATAAAAATGCACATACATTAAGATTTCTCTGGGGGACCCGTTTCATTCCTGCCCCAGATCTGTGCATACTTTGGTTATGTGGGTTTTCTTCAGGTACTCTAGTTTTTTCCCCTGGTCAAAACAAATGTGGCTTAGGCAGAATAAAGTGTCTACATTTTGTATAGTGTGCACTTTTGTTAGGGAGCATGCCCCGTATGAGGGGCTGATGTGCCATCCATAGGGTAGCCTGCCTTGTGCCCCGTGCTTCCTGGTACAGACTCCAAGCTCACCACGGCTCGACACTGGATAAACAGCTATTGAAATTGAATGGGTCAGCAATATCTGAGAAAAACACAAAGTGACCCTCAGATATGAGTTTAAAAAAATAGCTGTTGCTGGCCATCTGTTATCAGTCATATCTAACATGTTGGACATATTTTAATGTGATATGTGACCTTGTAAACTATTACTTCAATATTTTCCTGTCACACAGATATGCATGTTAACCAGTCCTTTATTTATATATTTTACCCAGCCGGAGCATGTATTAAATATTTATATGAGAATGTAACATAAATTCTCTTGATCCTATCAGTGAAATTCTTGCTATTTTGGGTATTTGTTGTGGAAGCAGGTCTGCTTTGGGTTTGGGTCTGCACCTGGTGCATGTGAATAGATGCACATCCATCCATCGATGACATCGATACAGCCGTGTCACCAATCAATCACATCGATAGTCAGTCATGGTGACTCTGGAATGCCATCAAAGATAGTATGTGGGCACATGCAGGAGACCAGTGGAAGAGATGTCTGTCCATTAAAAGACACAGATTCGCATGCAATCACACTCTTTGGGTAATAATAACATAGACACATTATCTCACCTGTCTTCATGTATTTGGGCTAATAGTTTTTGGCCAGGGTTATCAAGTTAATTCCATCCAATATCCCAACCGGCACACTCACATATGCAAACAGTGACATTAGGTGAGGAGCCCAGGGCTAAGTGATGGCGTGTAGGGCTCCATCTTCTGAGGGGGTACTGACTTCGCAAAGCCATATAAAAGAAGTACCATAGTATGAAACTTTTTTGAAGGATCACAGCCAAGATGTTGGGAATGACCAAAAACGTGCTATTTAGAAACTGAAATTGCATGTGCATGTGTGTGGGTGTGGGTCATGTACTGTATATGATGCATTGTGAGAGCCAAATGTCCCCACAAAGTGATAAAAACATGCTATTTTGATGTCGTGGGGACCACTGTTTCGGACCCCACAATGGGAAATTCAGTTTTATAAAATTCTGTGATTGCAATCTAAAAAACAAAATAAAGCTGCTGAAGGTCAAACTGCCAGTTTTGTTTGGTTACTTATGGTTAAGGTTAGGGTTGTCATTGTTGGAATTAGGGTTTTTCCTCATAGCTATGAATACAAATGTGTTTATTTGTGTGTGCGTGTGTGTGTATCCATGCATGAGTGCAAAAACTGTTTTTGCAGGAATCTTCTCTGGTTCTCTGAAAGATGCTGATGCAACTTTCGGCCCTCACTCACTCATACATCTCCATTGCTGCCAAAGCCTCCCTCGATGCTTTATTAAAAGTGAGATATGAGATACAAGCATGTTCAAACAATTCCTCAAGTTCCAACTTAAAAGGCAAAGTAGGGGGTAAAAATTATGCTGTAGCAGACATGCCCTTGCTGTCTCTTCTGTGCACTTTGAGATACTAAGTAGAATATCTGCTCAAGAGGAAAGATGCAGTAACTTCAGTTTGCAGTGGTTTCGTTATGCTAGAATCCAATATGTATAGTATAGCTATTAACAGGCCATTAAAGATGACGTTCCTGATCTCTCTGCTTGTTGTCATAAGGGATGATTCTTTCAGACAGAATGAAACTATAGCAACAATTTCATTTGTTGCTACTGATGTTCAATAATGCCAAATTTCACCAAATTATGATTTCTACAGTAAAGACAAACATTGATCCATCCATCCATCCAACTCACAACATATTATCCAGTACAGAGTTGTGCTGTTAGCTTGGAGCCACAATAGGAAATACAGGGCACTATGTAGGGGAGAACCCTCAATGCAGTTTGCATAAACACTCTCATACACAATAACACACTATGGGAAATCTAGAAATACCATAACAGAGGTGAAATGTATGCTTTAGAAGTACGGGAGGCTATCTTACCAAATCTAAAGACATTGAGTGGGGACAGGATTTAAACCTTCTACCCTGGAGTTGTGAGTCACCATTCTACCCCACAGACAACACATGCTCTGTCATATTCTACAAAAGCTGTTCAGCTACAGGTGTTCTGTTACATAACCACCCATAGGATTTATATACCAGGTACCGTTAAAACAATAAGATGTGAATATTTCACGATCAAAAAGAAGTAAAGAACAACTGTTAATTAATCTAAATAATGATACTGACACAAATTTTACAAACTTGTTAAGCACAACTGCCCACAGTCATTTGGAATAAAAGAGATTGCACATTAGTGGTTACCCGAGGAATTCCCAACTCACAAATCACACAACCTGTGACTGTATTTTCACACAATTTTCACACATTGAAAAGTTGTGAAAAAATATACACTTAATACTGTCCCAAGGAGCCTATAACGCTAACATAGTGGAGAAAGAGACGCTGACAGCATTCCACTTTACTGTTACAGTACAAAAATAATATATGGCAATCACTCATGACTCACCATTAAAAAGGTAAAACTTCAACAACTAATTATTAAATAGAATCTGTCTGTAGGTATTCTCGTACTTTAAAACCAGCAGTATCCTAGGTAACAATTCCAGCAACTATTATGGAAACACAGCACAAAATTGCCTGTCTACCATGGTGAAGCAGCAAAAAACAGAAGTTTAGTTTTATAAAAGACAGGTCACAGGTGTAAAATATTGTCTACGAATATATGGGTCACAAGTAATGATTTTTGTTATAAAAGCAAAGCATTTGCAATATTTTTTCACTGAATGAAGCAAGCGTTCCAAAGACTTTCTGCGAGCACTGTATATAAATGCCTTTATATATATATATGTCCCAGCAAAATTCACAAATAATTAATGAGCACCCCTAACCTCAACCAAAAGCAGTCTGCTACCCTGAACGATAACATAAAATGTGTTCTAAACAAACAGTACTGTGCAATACACTTTACATGTCAAGACGTTTTTGTATTATATACAAACCATCTACAAACCATCTTCCAAGTTTGGAATATAATACAATTAATCTGGGTTGGAGGCCCAGTATTATATGCTTTCATGAGGCCTAAAATATATAGCAACCTGTGCATTTACATTAACAAATACTATTTATTGCTAATGTTTATATATCATATGGATCATATTCACTATTGGCTTTCGGGTCATCTGCAAGTCTCTGCAATCTTACTGCAAGCGCCAAAAATATTCCTGTTAAATTGATTGTGGCCAACTTTCAAACAACCGAAACCGCGAATGTCAAATACTGTGCTTCATTTGGATACATGGTTGGTGTCAGCATCTGATTTAAAAAATTCCAGTATTAGAATATATAAAGTTGGGTATAATATACAAGGTTGTCTACATATTGGTTTGTCCAAATTTTTTTTCTGATCTCTCTTATATTGTGAAAGAGACACATTTGGTGAATCTCAATATGCGTACTTGACTGCACTTGTGTTCCCGTGTAACCGCTTTACGTCACCTTCCGTTGCTGAAGACCAGTTACAATACTAAGATCAGAGGACAGTAAATTTCCCCGGCTGTTGTTCCTGCTCCACCCGGAATATCTGGGATACATAGGTTGCATCCTCACCAAACGAGGCCAATTCATGGTTCATGCCCCAAGTTCACACAAGGAAGGTGATGTAGCAAGGCAGGTCTTGCCAAGACCACAAGTACAATCTTTGTGAACTTGGAATTGAGATTCACCTAATAACATCATGGTCAGAGGTCCCTGGTCTATGTGAGTTGTTAGTGGGCTCCCTACTATGGTGTTGGTGTTAACTATAGGGGGGTGGGAGGAACGGTGAAGGACCGAGGGGGGTAAATGTTATTGAACGATATTAAAGGGCAGGTGAGACCCCTTTTTAGCAGAGGCCCCTGGGATTCAACCCAAGTACACCCATGCATTAAAGCCTTGTACAGGTCACAAGATATATGCCACTGGGTTCATTGCAGGAACCTTGTTATTTTATGTGGCAAATTCTGTTATGTGATATGTTATAATGTATAGGCAATTTTTAAATTAATTTATCTTACATTTTGTCATAGGTGTAAAGCTCATGCAAATATTTTTCCTTTTATTTAAACAACAAGAATGTCTCCTTTGTATGTTTGAGTAATGTTTTTGGGCGTAGAACTATGCAAAGTGGCTACCGTTTATGTAAATATGATTTATCAATAAGGGCAAGCATAACGTGACTGAGAACCAAAATAGAGTTCCATAGTAACATGCAGCAGGAAGTGAAGTCATAAACAAAAGCCAATTAATCTGTAAAATTAGCATATCAATGTAGGTCTAAACTATTTTTAAAATAAGTTACACTTTCTCTATTTTCATAATGTAATGCAGTAATTCTGTTTCCATACCATCTATGTTTATGGACCTAGTTAGTTTTCTGTGAGGTATGCCACAAATATTAAAAAGATGTCAAACTTTTTACACATTACACCAACAAACATCTTATTTTAATCTAACCCAGATACTTTTACACAGCTATCTAAACTGGAATGTTTGGAATCAATAACATGACAATACAAACTCACTTAAACAATAAAAATGATTTGGAAAATCAGCAGAAATAACACTATTAATCACCCTTAGTCTAGTTTGTTAGATATTCTTATTTTGAACATGTTTCTGTTACAATGTTTCATTTTCTGGGATTACCATTAATTAAATGCCCCTTAAATATTTATCTAGTATAGGGATCCCAGATTACTGCAGCACACATGCTCACCTAAACTAATATAAACAACCTTACACTATAGTGATGCCAATTCACCTAACTGTGGGTCTTCAGGAGGAAGTCCACAAGCACACAGACAACATGCAAATTCCACTGACAGATCTGTGGTTGAAAATCGAACCCATGACCTTGGTGTCTGGCTACAGTATTAAACACTACCACCAATATTCTTATCTTGGAGCTTATAGATTGTCTACATAACACTGGCGAAAAATATACACACCCTTTGTTAGTAATAGATCCATTTCAATATATATATTCTTTGTTTATTTAATCAGAAGTTGTATTGTTCAGTCCTTCCTACTGGCTGCTATAAAAAAGGAATGATTATTATTAATATAATTATTATTATTTATTTATTCAAATGGTCTAATATGAGGAACTATACACCCAATATTTTTATTGTAGATGTATCTTAGTAAATACTTAATTTGGAAAATATGCAGTACTTACTAGAAAAAATAAACATAAATTAATAAAAGAAAACAAAGTGAATGGCATGCCTTTTCCCCTGTAGTGAGCTTAATAAATGTCAATGCAGCAAAACATTTTATAAAACTGAGGAAATAACAGGTTTTTTCATTTAAATACAGAACCACACACACACACTGGTTTGTATTCATTTCTTTGTGGGGACTATCCATTCGTTTACCTTAGCCAGCCCAAACATTAACCACAAATAACCACGCAAGATACAAACCTTTAGGCACTTTCAGTTTTTTGATTGCGCGCGCACACACACACACACACACACAACCTCACATGTTTTCTCAGGAATAACTCTTCCACCATCATAACTTTATTATTCCTTGTGTTTGCTTTGGTCTTCTATATTTAAAAATATTCATTAAGTCACACACATGCTGGTTTGAAATATATTTAGAATTCTTTCTAAGGAAATTATTATTATTATTGTTTGTTGTTGTCATTCTTTTCATAATGTAATGCCAATATATTTTCTCCATATAAAGTTGAAATATAATCTTGTGGATTTATATAAGTTTATATATAATTTATATTTATATATATATATATGTGTGTGTGTGTGTGTGTGTGTGTGTGTGTATATATATATTTTTTTTTTTTTATGGAGTCGTCGGACCTTGATTGAGGTATTCTAACACAATACTCTGCCTGTCGATTTACGTTAGCCTGAGAAATGTTCTCTTTCTTTCTCTCCTACTTTCTTTTTATTTCCACCTGTGGTGAGACTCATTATTAAACCATCACCCAAAGAAATGCTTTCACTCTGCAACCAATGGCATGTATTTATTTCCCATGTAGCGTCCATGACCTTTGAAAAGATTTACTCCTGCCTGAGGGTTTCATTGTCGCCACAATTTGCAGTGCAAAAGGCTTGATTCAGTATATATCATGATCTGTGAGGATGAACTTCATCAATAGAGTGCCACGGAAGGTATTATTATCTCTTTCAGACAGATTGTTCTCATGACAAATATCTACTTGCTACCGTTGTAATATTGTAGAAAAAGAATGTGTGGTGAAGAAAGGCTATGTATTTCTTTATTTATATATAGCAGAAAGGGATTCAAGAACACGAAAAGTGGTTCTTTTCCCCCCAGATCATTATTTTATAATAAAAGAAGCTTTTATCGTTTGTTATGTTGTTCATGTTTGTAGATGTGTATAGCTCAGAAGGTCAGGGATCGATGCCTTTATCAGGGCTTTCCTGGGTTCAGATCCTGGGGTTGGCGAGTAATCATATCACTGTTGGGCCCTCGGGCAGGGCCCTTTCCCTCAGCTCCTCCAGGGCCCCTGGTTGCTGGCTGACCTAAAACTTGTATATATACAGTGACCTAAAACTCACTTGTATATGGACATCTGTGTATCTCATGGAGAGCCAGGTAGAGCATGAAAACTAACAAATTTCCCCACAGGGATGAATAAAGTACTCTATTCTTTGTTTATGTTTTCATTGAATTATGAATATGACAATATCCACTATAAAATTTATCATGTCAGTTGAATTTGTTTATTAAATTTTATTCCCTAAGCATATTGCTAATGCTCAATAACATGGAAATTATATTTGTATTGAATAAGTGGAATGTAGAAGATAGAGTCTGCAATATTTCCTTTTTGAGTGCTCACTCGTTTATCTCCCAAATTCAGCTTTTGTGAATGTTTATTCCATTCACACAACAGTATACTGTCATAATGCTCCTCAAATCCCATTTAAGCACTTTAATGCATAATATATCTATGTAAGCAAGATTTTAGGTTTTATTTCTCCTTAAATTTTTTATGTGGACATATCTCAGAGCATTGGTTCAATACCTTTGGTATTGCAAAAACACTGAGATTTTTTTCCTCTTTTGCACAGTAGCAATGATTTTTCATATGCAAATATATGATTTCTTTGTAGAAGTAGCCAGTGATGCAAATCACTTAAATGAAGACACATTACAGATGCACAAGACATTTGTGGCGATGTAAAAAGGAGACTATGTTCTTCAAGGTTGCAGGTGATTGGCATTCTTCATCTGGATTCCAACAGAGAGGAGAAACCGACACTCACTCCTTCTGACCTTAAGGGAATTGCACATTGTAAAGACGGCCGCTACTACAGCGCAGCACGGAGATGCCCTGGTGTCTAATTATCAGTGTAAAGGTGGTACATCTCAGTCTTTTCTGATTCTGATTTTATGGAAGTCAGGATTTCTAATGGCAGGAAGTTCTTTTTTGGCAGCGAAAGATTGATGGTGCAGTTACCCCCAATCCCCTCCTCTTTTCTTCTGTGCACTGTGTTCCTCAAAGGAGTGTTGGGGGGGGGGGGGGGGGGGCCCTTTTTTTCTCGCCCCCTTCTTTTTTTTTCAACTTTTTCCGCTTGTTTAAAAGACCCCTCGTGGGGTGTTTGTCT
>JAODKM010000002.1:22591894-22611326 GCA_026780845.1 Petrocephalus sullivani | reverse complement strand
ATATATATTATATAATTTCAGTTAAATGCTGATTTCAAGGACACTACACCTGTCTTACACCTGTCTGTCCCTCTTCTATAACGCTTATCAAATGGCAGGGTCATTGTGTCTATCTTGGAGCCTATCCCAGGAAGCACACAGCACCAAACAGAGGACAAGGTTCCAGTCTGCTGCAGGGCAGACAGACTCACACAGTCACACAATTTAGAGACACCAATTCCCCTAACTGCATGGTTTTGGAGGAAATCAAAGTACCTTATGGAAAATGTCCCAAGAACAAGCCAAGAAGGATTAGGACATGGTGTGAGAATATGGCACTAAGCACAACGACTCCCTCCTTCCTTCCCTCACATACGTATAAGTTGTATGATAAAACATGTGACATTTTTTGAATGTTTTGAAAACCAGCCACCTGTTATATTTCAATGAATAATATGCATATAAATTGCAAGGCAATTTCACTTTATATGTACCTAGTAGACATAAATGTAACATCCCTGATAGCTCTTATACCCAATAGACATTATTATACCCAGTCGACACAGTTTGAGAACCACCACATCTAACCAAATTTGTCCTTGGTTTAATATAAATGTAAGAGGAATGTGGACAGTTATCTGTACAATTCCATTTAATGAGCTTTACTTATCATCTAGACTTGTCTTGTAATAATTTAGCTTTAATAAATGTTTTCTTGAATTGGAGACACCTGGTGGAAAAAGCCTTTGCCTGAGCTGACAGAGAAAGGGTGAAATATACAGACTTACACGCACGCACACAAACACACAAGCACACACACACACACACACGCACAGGCACACCCACTTGCGTACCTATCTAAATGGGGACCTTCCATTTATTTCTATGGGAAAAACCATAATCCCAATAATGACGCCCTTAACCTTAACCCTGTCCTAACCTTAATCATAAGTAACCAACCCAAATACAAGACTTTGGCATTTTTAGTTTTTTGACTGCATTCACAGGTTTTTTTTTTTTTTTATAAAATTGAGGTTATCCAACTGGGGACGTCCCCAAAAGTAGAGAAATTTCAGGTTTTACCACACTTTTGGGACATTTTGGTCCTCAAACGTGATCTATGCAAACCTACACACACGCACACACACACACACCCAGACCCAGTACCGATCTAAATAGAGACCGTTCATTCGTTTCTATGGAAAAAACCCTAATCCCAATCACGGCACCCTTACCCCCTACCCAGCCCTAACCTTAACCATCAGTAACCAACCAAAATACTACACGATTGCATTCACAGATTTTTATAAAACTGACCTTATACAAATGGGGACCTGAAAAAACTTCTCCAAAAGTTAGGAAGTTTCAGGTTTTACCACCCTGTGGGGACATTTTAGTCCTCAGATGTGATCTCTGCAAATCCACACACACACACACACACACACACACACACAGAACTCAAAAGGTCTTGGCACTCATAAAATTAACACTCAATCCTAGCATGTGTACAGTTGCAATGGCTAAGGGCTGTTAAACTAGGACCAATTACATTAATTATTATAATGTCAAATTAAAGTACAGATCTTGCAGGAAAATTTTTTCGTAAGTTTACAGGAGTGATAGTGAGTGAATTTAGTTGATAAAATTGTTTTAGTGGCTAAGTAAATAATACTGAGCTATTCCTGTTACGCATGTATATATGCAATATGCATGGCCAATTACACATTGTCATTTGATGGTCCGGATGACAATATTTGAGAACAACAGAGAATTCCAATTTCTAGCTCTAAATCCAATGGTAAAGCTGTATTTAATTTATTATTCATACACTTGATGATTGATACACTTTATTATTATTATTTTTATTAGACACACATTGCATTTCTATTGTCGATATTTCTAAATTTGTTTCAACTCACCTGCAGTTTTACATTATTCAAAAACTTTCTAAGGCACCCTGCACTACACTATTTCTTTGTTTACCACTGAGGTTGAAAATGCCTGTTATTCACTGTCAGCATCAATATTAATTTATCAGCAGTGGACTGAATTCTACAGAAATTCAAGTTTGATAGTGGGGGAAAAAAAAACATACTCGACCTTGCATTTTCTATTCTTCTCTGATGCATTTAAGGAAGCACAGAAAGCCAGATGTGAAAAAAGGCTTATTACGCTGTCAGCTGAAAGCGACGCAAAGCACAAAATGCTTCTGCTTTATTTTATTAAGTGATTTTTATGTAAACAACCTCCCCAGCAACTGGGCTCAAATTGAAAACATTTTTGCTTTTAAAGAAGGAAGAAGGTTAATTTAAAACTTCTCCCTCCACAGCAGGCAAACTGTATACATAAGGAATTCATATTCTATTTTTACTATAGTGACTCTTCATCTGTCCCCCTTGCGTTTGGTCCGGATGACAAAAAAGATGCCGGCAATGATGGTGCAGAAGCTCTGCTGCATGCACAAGCATCGATTGCGAACGGCTAACTTGCCAGTGGGGGAGCAAACTTTGAAGGAGGCCTGGGGACAGAGCTCTGATGTGCCACATAAGAAATGCTCTGAAGACGGTCACTATAGCAGCAGCCCATTATAGGCTACCCAATACCAGAGGCACAGAAAATGGTAAAGTAGAAATGGGCGGTTCATTATTCATTCATTCTTTGGCACACAGGAACTTCTGCTAATGCAATGTGTCATGTTGAACCTTTAGCCAGGTGTGGTTACAATCTAGGCTGATAGCAAACTGCTACTTTATCTAACTAGTCAATGTATTACAACAATTCTTATAATTTGATGTTATGATGGCATTTTTTTAAGCATGATTTGCATTTAACTTGCAATGGCTTGAAATATTTGAAATAGTTGAAGTGTTGAACTGGCATCCCATTCAGGGTGTTACCTTCCACATCTCCTCTGCCTCCAGGAACGGGCTGTAGACTCATCATGACCCTATACTGGATTAGTCCTTATTGAAAATTGATGGGGGAATTTGAGCTTGCACTGAACAATTGAACAAAAAAATAAATAAATAAATAAATAAATAATAAAACTGTGAACTGACTTAGCAGGAAGCTAGTCCAGCAGGGCACTTTAACAGAAAAATTAACTGAGACAGTTGCATGCTAAGGGTAATTAACTACAGTATTTGCTAAGATAGTATGCATTCATAATGTATGTGAAAATCACTACAAACACAAGAAAACTCAGAGATGTGTGGCAGAATAGAAATCAGAGCTATCATGTTGCCTTCAGAAAACTAGAGGGTATCATTCTCTTTTGTCAAAGGGGATAACCTGTTACCTGCCAAATAACTATATGATTGAACTAATGCGTTATGCAAAGACAACTTTCATTAAAATTACAAATTTCAAGGACCCTTATGCATGGCACATTAGCTTTTTTTTAGGAACTGTGCTGTTTTAACAGATCTGTGATCAAATTTTCTATTTCAACAGGTGTCACGTTCCGCAGGATGAAAGACCCGGGAGCAGGAGTTGCGGCAAACGGAATGGGTTTTATTCAGACAGGGCACAGGAACAATTGAAACGAAACAAACTACGGCGGATCAAACGGGCAGGCTAACACAGGCGGAACAGAGGTGTGCGCGCAGACTGGGGAGCATAAGACTGGGAGGCACTCTTATACAGGACTGACAAGGGAGCAAACGGGAGGCAGCTGCAGTGATCCACACGAGGGCTCAAACAAGAGGCGAGGCAAAATAAGCAACAGGCGTGGCTAGAGCCACACTAGGGAGAGAATGAGGGGGGCAGCAAGGCAGGCCATGACAGCAGGCACATTTTGTTCTCTGCTGATATGGTAATATTTGCAATACTGAACTTCAGCACTGATTACCATCTGATAAACATGTGGTACCATTTGACCCTATATTATCTTAAACACAACAAACAAATAAGAGTATGGCATTGCACAATATCAAACATACAATTTAAAAAGTGCCAATTCCTTTAAATGAAAAGAAAACTGCAAGACAAAAGTTGCAGTATTCTAAACATTAGCTATTTTATTTATTAAAACACAAAAGCCTATCAGTCTGTCCCTTATAGTCCACTAATAATACTTAAATGTGGGTAATTAAGCTGTGATGAGTTCACATAAGGTAGAACTAATCAGCAAAAAGTGCCTGGGAATGCTTAATTAACGCTTAATGCTGTTTGGTTCGAATTGCTTTCTTCCACTGTAATTAAGAACCCATAGGAGTACATTTTTCATATGTTTGAATGCAATAAAAATGTATTGTATTTAGTGCAATATATATTTTTGATAACACGGCAGGATGGCATATTTCCTTACAGTCTCATGCCACTTCCTACGTCCTTAGTCAGAGCTCATTGCGATATATCGTAACGCTTAAAGCTCAAAGCTCAGTGCTCAATGTGTCCTAACCCTCACCTCTCAGTAATATATATATATATATATATACATACACACACACATATACATACACATATATACATGCATACTGCATTCTTATATCCTGGTGTAATCCTGGTTCTGCTGGCAGAAGGCTACACTGAGCGGCAGGTTGCTTCCAGGTTTATAATCTCTAAGACAGCAGTGAACAGCAACAAGCTGAGGCAGGAGGCAGTGGGAGCGACCAGAAACCGGGCAGGTAGAGGGTGGAAGCGGCTTTCTAGCTGAGATGACCGTAAACTTATCCGACTATATCTCACGGAAGGATGGCATCGTGTGACCTTCAAAAAGAATGGGAGACATTAAGTGGTGAGAAGTGCACTGCCACGACAAGTTCATGTCCTAGAAGCAGGAGTGAAGACCCACCAAGGAAGAAGCCCTTCATCAAGGAGAAGCAGGGGGGCAAGCTGGGGTTTGGAGGAAAAAAATAAATCATATATATATATATATATATATATATATATACACACACACACACACACACATAAATTGAGAAATATATATATATATATATATACAGTCGTCCCTTGCCACTACGCGCTTCGACTATCGCGGCTTCACTCTATCGCGTTTTTTTCAAATATAGTACTTTACTCATTAAAGTATATACAGTACTGTATATTCATTAAAAAGTTGATCGAGATGAAAATGATACAGCGCGCACTTGTTTGTGTGAGTCAGTTATATCCTCTTCCTATCCTGCTCACTGCCTGGCTCAGTCTAACGCAAGTTCATGTCTCTCATACACGCTTCTACATCGCTACGCATCGGAAGCATCTTCGCTCTTGTTTGCGATTTCTGACAACTTTTATGCTCCTAAACGTGCTGCTTCTTCTTATTGTCATAGGTTAGTAGTTCTGTGTAAGAACTGTGTGTGTGTAATTAAATGTGCAATAATAATATGATATTTGTAACGTCTAATATGTCTTATTTTCTCTTATTTTGTCTAATATATTGGGTAATACGAGTGTAATGGTGACTAAAGGGTGTTGTTTCATGTCTAGCGGGTCGTAAACAGGTTTTCTATGCTCCAACTACGAAAATATTCAATTTATAAATAAAGAATCCTACATTGCGGAAATTCACTTTGCGCGGTAGAGTCTGGAACGTATTAAACGCAATAAACGAGCGACGTCTGTATATATACATACACATACATATAGATATTTATATACACATACACACAATCTGTAGAATCTATTTTGTATAAGGGGATAAGGGGTGGTGTTATGGTATCAAGGTATTATTGATATAATGATGAACTGGGACAATTAATATGCAGGTACAGTTAATTATTGTGTTTAAATCATATCTTATGGGGTAATTTTGCATAATGCATATCTAGTCAAAATGACAGGAAAGCTTTACAGAAAGGCTGCCAGAAACCATTGTGTTGTAACCTTGCTATTTTCCCAGTACTTATGGATGGCCAGGTGTGACTGAAAACAGAGTAAAATAAATTAGAAACATACATTTAAAATTTGATTCTTTTGAAATAAATATAATGGTACATACAGTTACTAGGGGGTGACATCATTCTTTCCAAGGATCTTGCCTTCTGTTACATGCAGTCCTGTTACTAGGAAGAATCTCTGCATTGCAATTTTTGATCGGGGCTACAGATGGCCAGTAAAAGGGGGGGTAAGTAGGGTGGACCTGAGCTATTGACACCTATGTCATTTATAAAAGAATCAAGAGCACAGACTGCTATAGTAATCCAGAAATAGAACAAAGAGGAAACAGGCAGAATTATGATCATTACGGACTTGGTGATTTATAACAGACAGGCCCCCCGTTGAATGGCTATCCTTGATGCTGAGCTCTGTGTCAGTTTTGTGACAATGTGTATGATGTCAAGATAAAAAAAAAAACACAAATAAGAACATACATGCTTGTATATGCACTGATATGTATATCAGTATTGTGTAAAGGTCCTATGCAAGCAAAGAAGATGATGTTTAGATGATCTTCAGGTCTGTCAAAGTGTTTCAGCTCAGTAATTTCGAAACCTCTCCTAAAATCACCCCAGTGTAACAAAGCCTCATTGGAACAGAGGGTCCAGATGCAGAGCAGACGGGAAACCGATGAGCTGGGCAACATAGTCGAAAATACAAGCAGCCAAAAGATCTATCCTGGGGGTGCAGGGTAAGGCAGGCATACGTGCAGGCGAGGAGAGTGACACACACAGGAAAGACCAGGCACACAGAACCAGACATGGGCAGAATCAGGCTATTGGAGGACAGCAGGGGCACTGAACGCTCAGAGATTAGTCGACACTTTCTCACATTGAGGAAACATTAATTAATTTATTAACTAACTGAGTTAATGAATTGAGCAGGAGGTGAAAAATAATGTATACATGGAATGGCAGTGGTACCCAGAGAAGAGGGAAATTGGTGTTCATCTC
This sequence comes from Petrocephalus sullivani, assembly GCA_026780845.1. Taxonomy (NCBI): domain Eukaryota; kingdom Metazoa; phylum Chordata; class Actinopteri; order Osteoglossiformes; family Mormyridae; genus Petrocephalus; species Petrocephalus sullivani. Next base: position 22,604,511 of record JAODKM010000002.1, on the reverse strand, counting down.
ACTACAGAAGCAGTTATAAGCAACTTTCTGCGTAACCTTTCAAAATCAAGAACAAAAGAAATTATTCTTTATTTTTTATTGTGTGGCTATTGATTTGCATACATTCTAATAGTAAATATATGTTTTTTTCTGCGCAAAATTCAAATATACACTACTAAGATACTAACATTTAAATAGCCTTAAACATTTTATTTCTAAGATTTCCACAATTAGTACCATGTGCTATATATATATATATATATATTTATATATGTGTATATATATCACCCCCACCCCTTAATAATTCAAGATTCTGTGATTGCATCACTGCATTGAATCACCCTGAGATAAATAAAATATAAACATTGTTTTTTGTTGGTGATATATACAGACATGTCCGAATTCAGTTGAAAATACTAATATACTAATAATATACTTTGACTACCTGGTATATATGCATATGTACATGCATGTGTGCATGTCTAAGTAAAGAATTGTCAAGTCAGTCTTCATTTTGAGCCCAAATGTCTTCTGCAAGTTTCCGGCCTCCTGGCAAGGGCCATACACTGTAGTGGAAAAGGCAGGCCCTGTAAACGGTTGGGTTGGGCATGTAGACCTGCTAAAATGATGGCTTGAGTTGCAGTCCCTCCTATTAGCCTGTAAAGCACCTTCATATGAAGTCCAGATGAAGAAGATCTCAGCCCTGCACTAGACATTTTATGAGGTCATTGACAGCTCCCTGGGACATATTTAGGAGGTAACACACCAGTCACCCACCTCATCCAGCACGACATAGAGACACCCCCTGTGATAGTCATCCACCAAAGGTCATATAAAATCCCAGAAGCATGTTGACTGCTGATGAAGAAGACGAGACAGCTGGGTGGGACTGAGACCCCCCAAACCCATGGTGTAATAAAATCACGATGATCCCCAAGCTGGACCCCACCTGCCTTGGGAGAGGTTGCCGGATTTGAGAGCAACCCCATGCATCACATTAATAAAAGTTTACTTCATTAAGGGCTATTAGTCGATACTGCTCAGCCCAGCTATGAAGGAGAACATGACCATCATCATGCTTAGTAGCCGCTGGCTTTGTCACATATACCCTTTGGGTTTTTAGAGGCGCCTTCTAACTTACTAGATACTAATGAGCATCATACTTTGCCCCCCATCAAGGGTATGCTGTGGTCTACCTAGACAATGCTGCGGCCTACCTGGGCAGAGTACCTTTTTGTCTCCACAGGGTGCTCGATTTCCTCCAGCAGGCAGGATTCATGGCAAAGTCTGCCTGATGCCACCTGGAGCTCACCGTGGTTCCTCACTGGCAGGGTCTATAGACCAAATGTCTACATACTGACCAAATGTCTGTATACCGCCATGGAGCAGGAAACTATGGCCATCAAATGGGGCATCCCTGAGAATCAGTAAAGCAAGCAAGAGCCATACACAGATTCTAGATCAAGAAACGAGAGCTCAGTATGATGGATCACTCAACGTTTCACAACCAGCTGCTTTTATACCATGCCAATTAATCTAATTGGTAAGTTATAGGTGTGCTTTAGTATTCGAGGCAGGCGGAGCAGGATTTGACTGGGTGTCGCTATATGTGTCTTGGCTTGAAGTGGACAGAAATAAATGTTAAGTGCTGATTACTTTAATAATAACTATCTATATTAACTACTTGATTAGCTAAATCTGTTACGTAAAGTCACTACCAAATTTACAGCTCAAAGAACTGTAAGGCTGATCACATCCAAGTTAATAATATACTGTAGCAGCAGGATCCCTTCTGGGAAGTAAACCTTTGTATATCATCAGAGCTGAAGTTTCTCAATTATTATATCATGAAACCTTCTTCTGTCTTTGTGCCCATCACACGTCACTAATGGGTTTTCCATTTTTTATCTTATTCGCTGTGTAAATGTTTGCTCAAAGACAGTCATCTATTTTTAGATTTGCCGTTTGTGGAAAATGTGTTAATCTCAGCTCATGTGAGGCCATGATGATGGTTTTGTAGAAAATACCTTAGTGTTTTTAAACTAAACTTTTATTGTTCCTCAAAGCCTCCAATAGTTCTTTTTTTAGGAGCATACTGCAATTTGTCATCATTGGGCATGCACAGTCATCCCCAAATAGCACAGCCAAAGGCTATCAAATCAAGTATGCAATTTTCCAAAGTGGCAGATTCAATTGTAGGTGGACCCCTGAGGCAATCCAGGTGAACTTCTGGTGAATTTTCTGACTCCTGCTTAGTTTATGGGAAGATGATGGCTTATTGCACTCCTATGAATGGACCAGCAGAGGCTGGAATCAAATTGCCTTCCTTTGCACTAACATGTTATTAGAGACGAACTGCAATCAAATGTGGCTGCAATGTCATTTTGATAACTTCTCTGAAAGCAAAGAAACATACAAGGAAAAATACCACTTTTATTTCAAATTTGAAGCTTCTTGAAAGTATTTAATGATTAATCATTTAATTTTATATGGCTGTAAATTATACTTATCCATCCATCCCTCCCTCCACCCTTTCCTGTTTTAAAATCTAATCTTGATCAGTGTTGTGGGGTGGCCAAATTATTTATTTATTTGTTTGTTGGATTTATTTATTTATTTATTTTTGTTAATTTTGAGTAATTCGATGGCGTGAAACACATCGTTTCATCTCAAGATACCACCACACGCACAGCAATAGAGAAAAACCAGGACAGAACAAAAGAGAATCACACACTACGACAAAGTGAGAGATGTGATTTCATGTAGCGTCACGTTTCGGACCACAAGAGAAAGCAGGGGGAAAAAAAAAAACATTTTCCCACTTATTGATTATGCGTTGGCTTCGATCAAACTGGTAAATGCTTGTATAAACAAATGCATAGCTTAATGCATTTTTTTCCAGGTCTCCATCACACGTTTAAAATTACGCTGCACATTTGCCATGTTTGTGCTAATAAATGTCAGCTCATCTTGATTGCATTCATCGATCGGGCCGATTGCCATTCACCACTTTCATGAAGCTTTGTAAATCAAGCACTATACAGCATTGAAATAAATTTAATAAAGCTGCAAAATAAAGGTCATAGGGATACTTAAGTCTTCTCCAACTCAAATTCGGCATGCAGCTTCTGTCATATAATTCTATAAGGTTAAAAGACAACTTTTGCTTAGAAAATATATAAATATTTGAAGGTTTTAGTTATTCATTTAAAAGTATGTTTGAAAAACAAAACAAAACTGGGTCATTCCTACTACGGAATGTCCTTTCCTCTTCCAATTAATGTTAAATTCTTATTACATTCTTATTATAATTTTATATATAATTCTATAATTCTTATTATTTCATTTATCATAAAATCATACATTTCAAAATAAAAATACTGTGTCAAAAAGAAAATTAATGTGATAATATTTAAATAGCAATACATTGAAGAGGTTTTTTTCATCCCATGTCATTATGAGGGTTCTCACTTCTCAGAGTTATGGGTTTAGAGACTTCAAAATGCCTAGGTAGACATTTTTTATATTGCTAAAATAAATAGTTGTATTACTCATTTATATTGTTGTCTAAAACATTGTAATTTAAGAATTTAAAGGTATTTTATGTCAAACTTTTTTTTCTATTAGACATGAAATGCAAGTTCCCAAAGAAAAGTCAATATTTCTTAAGTTACTTGTGATGTTAATATATCATAAATCAACATATGGGGATATGGATTCAAAGCATTTCATCCAGGGATTGAGAAATGAAAAGAAAATTCCTGCTGCATATACACTGTTAGAAAATGCACACATTGATGTAATTGTACTTGCTTAATTTTACCAGACATTTTTGTAAATATCTTACTTATGATGTGAATTATGCTCAGCAAGACAAGCAAACAGATAAGCAAAACTGAAAGATGGATTAATTGTGCATAGGTGTGAAAGTGTGTGTGCCCCGCGATGGGTTGGTGCCCCATCCTGGGTAATCTGTGCTGTTCCCCTGTGACCCTGCATGCAGAAGTGGCTGGATGAAATCATGGGACAGCGTTTTACTCATTTAGTCACTCTGCCATGTGGCACACCTGTACCAAGTATTCGGTGTTCCTGATTGGCGTGGACCATCTGGTGGAGGACTGGGTTGGGAAACACTGAACTAAATCATGTGTACTCTACTGTATATCTATAGCCATAGTTATTTTTTAACCCAATCAGAATTTCCTAGCAAAAGCTCCTTAAAGGCTACGGGGAGACTAACTTGCAGAGGCTGTTTCTGTCTTGCTCCAGTTCTACACACACTCACATCAGTTAGCATGTTGGATGTGCTTCCAGCAACGTATCTGAGTTTGGTATAACAAAGAAGATGGACAGCCTTGTTCTTATCAACAACCCTCTCTTCAGTGTTGGTGAATTTTTTTTGGGAACCAAAATTTTCCCAAACTACTCATTTAAATAAATGACATGAGAGGACCTGTAATTTCATTATGAATCTGTATCTGAAGTGTACACGATGAATATCACTATTTATTACTAGTAAGCTAAGAAGATAAGGCCTATTTCGGGATAAATTTCCCAAAAGCTCCCATTAGCAGCGTACATAGTTGGAACCGTTCAGTTGCATGATTCTAGCAATGTAAGCTGCAAAAATTGTAAGCAGCTATGCTTTTGGGAAACATACCCTAGGTTTTCTGGGAAGTAGTAACCAATATTACAAGTCTGTGATGCTGACACTGGCAAGAGACTTACAATATGAACTGCCAACAGTCTACTTGGTCCAGAAAGTAAAAATCTTGCTCTGGATTCTAACTATCTGGACCTGAACTGTCCACCTCTGATTACAAACACATTTAGGAGCTGCTCAGCTTGCTGTTTGGAATTCAGGATGAAAATTTCATGATGAAGCACCATAAAATCTGAAATGCAAAATGACTACAATGTTCTTGCTACAATGCTGAAAACAAAGCTATGACTATGCTAAAATTCTGCCTAGGCTGAACTGGAAGTGTTACACTTATGTGTGGCAAAGAAAGAGTATACTACAAAATAACAATAAAAAGTACAGTATAGTAAGTACATACACCAGTAACATGGGTATTATTATCAGGTATGATGTACTGTACATGCTTGTATGTACTATACTTTTATACAACTGGCAGCACCATGAACACATCAGTAGTGCGTTGCCCTATGACATTACTAGACATTAGGAATTTTATCAGAAATCAGAAAAACTTTATTCATCCCGGAGGAAATTGTTTGCGTCACAACTGTCCTCCCCTTGCCTGATAAATCCAACTATAGTTGAATCACCTGAGAATTTCTGCAGATGGCAGCCCTCAGTGTTGTGTCTGAAGTCATATGTGTACAGGGTGAAAGGGAATGGTGATAAAGCTGTCCCTTGAGGAGCTCCGGTACTGCACAGCCCTGTCTCAGACACACAGCCTTACAACTCGTTTATAATCTGATGGGGCCACTGTCATATACTTGGAACATTGTTAATTGGTGCATGACTGTAGAGATGTTGGTTCTGTGTGAGCCATTGTAGAGCCTCACTGTGAACCAGCCAATCAGAGCACAGCTCATCAACATATTAATGAGTCCAAAAAACTAGTGAAAATGGGACATGTTTCATGCTAGGGCCAAATAATAGGGTTGTAAATGTGCCTGTAAAACCACTTCTCAGCATTTTTATATAAACAAAGTGCACGTATTTTATATGTAGAACAATTTAAAATACTGGGAAAATGCATTCTTAATACCCACATTATATGAACAAAAGTATTGGGACACCTGGCCATTACACCTACATGAAATTTTACTAAATCCCATTAAAAACCAAAAGGTATAAATATAGAATTGGTCTGCCCTTTGCAGCTATAACAACTACCACTCTTCTGGGAAGGCTTTCCACAGGACTTTGGAATGTGCCTGGCAGGATTTTTGCCCATTCGTCCAGAAGAGCATTTGTGAGGCACTGATGTTGGACATGAAGGTCTGACTCGCAATCTCCATTCCAGTTTAACCCAAAGGTGTTCGATGGGGTAGAGATCAGGTCTCTGTGTGGGCCAGCAAAGTTCTTCCATACCAAACTCACCAAACCATGTCTTTACAGACCTTGCTACAAAGGGGCGCAGTCATGCTGGTACAGAAAAGGGCCTTCACCCAACTTTACAGCTGGCACATTGCAGTCAGACAGGTAACGTTCTCTTGGTGTCTGCCAGACCTGGACTCGTCCATCACACTGTCAGACAGACAAGTGTGATTTGTCACACCTTAGAACACATTTTCACTGCTCCAGAGTTACTCGACCATGTAAGCCCACTCCATGAAGCTCCTGGCACACAGCTTTGTGGTGGGGTTAATCACAGAGGAATTTTGGAACTCAGCAGTTAGTAGGTCATAGCGTTGGTGACATTTACGCACTATGTGGCTTAGTACAGTGAGGGGACTCTGTTACTTTACATGATCGATTCCTTACCGCTCCCTTAACATTTCCACATTGCAATAATAGTGCTTAGAGCTGACTGTGGAATACCTAGCATAGGGTGACCAGATAATCCATGCCATCCCGGACGCTTTGAGCTACTTCAAGTTTTACAAACTACTTTAAACCTGAAAGGCTCCTGTGTCTGGCTAAATAGTTGTGTTCTTCGTGTGCTTTGACTGGTGTGTTTCCTCGATTGAAAATCTCCTCCAGCTGTTTCGCATTAACATCCAGGTCCTTTTGATTGAAATGGTAGTTTATAAATCCTGTCCTAGCTCAGAGTGTCTGGGATGACATGGATTGTCTGGTCACCCTAACCTAGCAGGGAACGAATCTGACTGATTGCAAAGGTGACATCCTATCACAGTACCATGCTTAACTGTGATTAAGCATGGTACTGCTAATAATTACTTAATTGTAATTAATTGATGCTTAATTCATTGAGCGCTTCATGAAACTGCCTGGAAAATGTTCACACAAATGTTCGTGAGGGCCACAAGGCCGTCCCCTGCCCCCACCTTGGCTATTCGAACCACATCACCAGGTTCATGGTTCCTGTGCACAAAGCCCTATTTAAACACACTAAACATGGCCAGATGGTGCCATTTCAGCACTTCAAGACTGTGTTGCATTGACAGACTAGGGAATTTTCAAGAAGGGTGCTATAGATGACACTCCACTTACCTGGATGTCACTTTCTCCCAGGTTGTCACTACGAGAGCCAACCAAAAGCCCCGACTGACGAGTGAGGCGTATGCGCTGCTCAGAATCAGAAATGCCGAAGTGACCATACATGCTGGGAATCAATGAGTACTTCCAAAACACCAGAGGTACACAATGTATCTGGTGGGGCTTTCTGGCCATTATAAGCTATAAGCCCACTCAACAGTGATGGTGATGCCTCCCTTCCAGAATAGGTAGATGACTACTTTTTTAATTTTTACTTTTTTAATTTAATTTTGAGTCACAGAAGAAAGCGCAGTTACTCTGTCTATCCACAGCTAATGTGAGGAGAACTCGATCTAGAGTCAACCCAGGTAAGACTGTGGGACCTGGCTGTATGCTTAGGGAATGCTCTGACCAATTAGCTGGTGTCCTCAAAGAAATCTTTATCACATCCTTAAGCCAGTCGACCAACCCAGTGTGCCTAAAATCCACCAACATCATTCCAGTGCAGAAGAAGTCATCAGTGACATACCTGAATGACTATTGCCCCATGGCACTCACTCCCATTACCATGAAATCCTTTGAAAAGTTAGTGATGGCACACATAAAAAACAGTCTTCCCAGCTCTCTGGACCAGCTGCAATTTGCATAACAGCTCAACAAGTCTACTGAAGATGACAAATCCTCTGCCCTTCACCTCTCCCTGAAACATCTGTATAAAAGAGACACATACATCACAGTTCAGCTTTCAATACATCCATCTTGAATAAGGTGACTGTGAAACTGAGTGGGTAGTGTAACTGGATTTTGGATTTCTTGACAGAGAAACCTCAGTCAGATTCAGAGAGGAAGTGGAACAGCAACGTCCACAAGACAAAGAGATAATTGTTGGATTCAGAAAGACCTCACCCCTGACCACACCCCATTTGGCATCAACAGCTCAGCTGTGAAGACTGTAAAGAGCACCAAGTTCCTCTGTGTGCACGTAACTGAGGACTTTACCTGTACCAACAACACCAGCTCTCTAACAAAGGAAGCCCAGCAGAGAGTATACTTTCTGAGGCGACTGAAACGGGGAAGCCTCCCTCCAGCCAACGTCAACAAGTTGTACAGCGGCAGTGTTCCGGCCAGCTGCATTACTACCTGGTACGGCAACAAGAACATGTCTGACCGCAAGCGGCTGCAGAAGATAATGAGGACAGTGATGCACATTAGGGGGTGCCCTAGTAGTAACATTTTGCAAATGTGGTGCCCGCAAGGCCTGCAGCAGTGTGCTGGGCCCCTCCCACCCCTCACAACGACTTTTCGCACTTCTGTCATCTGGGTGGAGATACTACAGCATCAGAGCCAGATCTGCCAGTTTACGGAATAGTTTTTACCCCCAGGCTGTCAGGCTACTCAACACCACGCTGCTTAGATCCTAGATCACAACCACCTTATAACGGCACCCACACTGCATGCATTTTGTACTTTACCCAAAGGACTATTTTTGATCTCCTCTGAATATATATATGTCCATAAGTTATAAATCCATGCTGCTATTGTACTCTCTACTCAGTCTTGCATTTAAGTGTGTCTGTGCATTTCATGGTAATTAACTGTACTGGCATATTGGCTGCTACCATTATATTGTATTGTCCCGACTGTCTATGCACAATGTCTTGTCTTATTTGCACAATGTATACAGTAAGGACTCTGAGCTTTACCATCTCGTCTCTCTGCATACCGGTGTATGGTGAGATGACTAAAAAGTTCACTTTGACTTTGTCTTGCCTTTGAAAACAAACTATATTATTGTGGTGTTTAAAGCAGGGCTGCAAAATATGGTCCTCTATTGAATTCTCTACGTAGATGCAAGCTGTGGGGATTTGCATCTGCGATCACGTTTGTGGATGGATGAAACAAAGGCTGAGGTATATGGGCATATTTGCATATATGGAAAACTTTGTAAAAAAAAAAGAGAGAGAGAGGCTTATGCTTATAAGACATCATGCGCCTTGTAAAGTATAACGTTCCACTGTTTTGCTTTGAAATTGTTTTGCATCATTTTGCATCTGAAGCCCTAATTAGAATTAAGGGCGTAATACATAATATATTTAACGAGGATATTTTAGCTGAAGAGATGGTAGCTTCTGTTATAAGCTTGCATCAAAAATTATTAAAGTACCGAAACAACACCACGAATCAAACGTGTGAAGAAAAGTTAACACTACATGTTTTTGATTTAACTCTCTAGTTTTCTTGCCGTCAGTCATTATCAGATCTGCTAGAAATGCCAAATCCATTTGCATGAAGGAATAGTCAGCTGCTATAAGTAATTGTGCCACAACTTTATAAAACATTCTGGCAAGTACGTTTTAATTCAGTCAGGGTTGTTGGAGGATTGTAAGAGTGTGGATAAATTGTTTAAATTTAGAAACTCAATGTGTTTATTGAACTCAAAGCAGCTATCTTTTGGTTCCAGTGTTTTTCTCTCCGTTTTCAGTGCAAATGGTCACGACAAAATGTTATCCTTTGATGAAATCCTTTGCTGTTCCCGCACAGCGGCCTGCTTTATGTGAAATGCTTTAACTTAAAAAAAAAAACTATGCTTTGCAGCAATAAAAAAATACATGTTCTTCACGTTCAATTATTATTAAAGTTTTGAATTTCTGTAAGGCTATTAGTGATCACTGATCCCATTACTGTCATGTTATTAACAGTAATCTTGCAAGTTTTTTGTAATAATACATGTATTTTGCAATTGTACGGGTCAAAAGAGAAGAATAACCAATGAATCCAACTAAGCAAAAACAAGCTAAATAAAAAAAAAATGAAGGTAGGTGCAACTCATATTAGTAACTTGAGTATCTGTCAAGAAATACAGACAAAATGGTATCACCCTACCAGGCTTCCTACTATAGTTATTTATTTATTTATTTGCACAACGATACTTGAATCCATTGAAAAAGACATGGCAGAAAAAATGACGACTAATGGGACATTCGGCTGCTGACTGGTCTGACAGGTCTGTAACAAAATGTGCTGGTGGAGGACTCAGGATTGGTGCAGAGGATTTGTGAACACAGGAGATGGGAACCAGTCTGCATAGGGGAACCAGGAATCCACCCGGTAGTTGGGAAACCAGCAGAAGACCTCTGACAGACTAGGCAATATTCGATGGCATTCAGACAGAAAAAAAAAATGGAAATTGGAGATATAAATCTTACCAATAGACAGGTTCACACAAGTTACACAGGAAAGCCAATGCCATCTTGTCTAGAAAACCCTAATCCTAATCAAGCATTATTGCTCTCTTTATATAAACCCTTTATCCAGTGCTTCTGGATTGGGCAGAATTCACAGGGACATTTTTCATCATCTAGAGTGGCTACGATGGTACTGTCTCTTCTAATTTGGTCACAGGTATAAGGAAAAAAAAATCTGTGTAAATCTGTAAATTCTTTGTTGACAAATAGTTTTCCTACCCATCTTATAAACATGTGTCCAGGTCAGGTTCGTGAAGAAATGAAATTAAATAATAAAGACAATAGCATCTGTTAAATTTCATAGCGCTTACAAAGCTGAAGCCAAGTTACAAGGAAAACAGAGAAATCCTCAATAAAAATCTATATCCAAAAGAGTGACAGATAAACATTTATATACAAAGAAAATAACCATTTCTGGCAAGACTGTAAGCATATGTAAATATCCAAATGACACTGTTTCTTTACTGTAACATGACTGCTTACCTGTTGTAATGTAAACAGCATTGCCAAATGCAATGCATTTCTGGGATTATGTTAAAAAAAATAGATAACGAGCAAATATTTAATGAACTGGAGCATAAATACTTTGTTGTTAAACTCAAGAGTTCAAGAATTCAGACCCAGAAGCATTTCAGAATATGCTACTATACCAGGGTTGCTGCACAATTTTTAACATCAAAATTAAGACTTTCAAAAAGAAAAAATAACACCACTTTCACAACCAAAAAATACAAAAAAAAAATATTCAAGTGGGGGTATATATTTTCTATTCATATGTTGGGGTGCATGTAAAGTTCTACTCCATATTAGTGTAAGTAGGCTATATTGCACATCATCAAAATGTGCTGGTATATATTGCACCTTGCCCCTGGTGTAGATTGCATTTGAGGTTTAAAAAAAAAAGTCATATTGTATTCTATTCACAGACTATCAGAACCATGTTCTCATGTAGGGCCAGTTCTTTTTTCATTGAAGCTGGGGTAGAGATGCGAGATACAGCTTCCTTTTTACGACGTTGTTCTGTGAGCTTTTTACATTTCACCACTTTTGTGAACGACAGTCTTTGGTGCTGTAAAAAAACGCTTTCCCTTTTCTCGATTAGAACGATGGGAGCAGTCGTAAGCTACACAAAACATGGGCATTTTTTCAGATGGCAGATCCCCACTACTACTTCACTTCCTGCCCTCCATCTGAATTTCGCGCCTTGGGTACGTGGCAGGGTGACGTCACGTGAAAGCGACCTATTGGCGGAGCGTGTTATTTTGAAATCTGTATGCTACACAAGCCAGAACTCTCGCAGTTATCATTGCAATAATAAGCAAGGAATGCAAGCTCTGAGGTCAGTTTATGCAGTTCCATAAACATTCATTATTATATTTTATTAAATATTAAGCCACTTGTGATGAGACTACATTTAAGACTACATGCCAGTAAAAATAATACGTTTTAAGACATTTTATGACCTTAAATTCACCAAATCCAAAATACGACTTTTTAAGAATTTTTATGGATCCGCGGGAACCCTGTATACACTATATAGACAAAAGTATTGGGACACACCTCTTAATCATTGAATTCAGGTGTTTCATTCAGACCCATTGGTGGATAAAAATCAAGCCCCTAGCCATACATACATGTTTATAAACATTTGTGAAAGACTGGGTTGTTCTGAAGAGCTCAGTGAATTCAAGCATGGTGCTGTCTTAGAATGCCATCTTTGCAGATCCTGAAAATCAGTTCCTGAAATGTAGTGCTGGCCAGTATACCGGTTCATACCGAAAACTGGTGTTTATTTTTCTTATGATATGAATTTTTCTAATACCGGAATACTGGTGAATAGCTTAAACAATGTTTGGACATAGTGCAGCAGAACGCTTTTTGACATCGGAACCTTTTCACTGTTGTACCGCCAAACGCTTGCTTAGGGTGCTCAGCTACTGTATAGCTATCATTGCACCGCCAAACGCATGCTTAGGGTGCACAGCTACTGTATAGCTATCATTGCAACGCCAAACGCATGCTTAGGGTGCACAGCTACTGTATAGCTATCATTGCACCGCCAAACGCATGCTTAGGGTGCGCAGCTACTGTATAGCTATCATTGCAACGCCAAACGCATGCTTAGGGTGCGCAGCTACTGTATAGCTATCATTGCACCGCCAAACGCATGCTTAGGGTGCGCAGCTACTGTATAGCTATCATTGCACCGCCAAACGCATGCTTAGAGTGCACAGCTACTGTATAGCTATCATTGCACC
>JAODKM010000002.1:22574219-22591794 GCA_026780845.1 Petrocephalus sullivani | reverse complement strand
TGTATAGCTATCATTGCACCGCCAAACGCATGCTTAGAGTGCACAGCTACTGTATAGCTATCATTGCACCGCCAAACACATGCTTAGGGTGCACAACTGTAGCTTTCGCTTTATTAGTAATATCGGGTGTTGAGCTGGAAGGATGGACAGGTTGGACTGTGAAGGTTCCGCAATTTAAGCTGTAAAACTTGCTGATGCAGAGCAACTTGTGCTGAAAAGAGGAGGCGTGTCAGTTGTTTGGAAGTTTTTTGGTTTTAAACAGTTTGACGTGGGCCAAACAACCACTAGCTGTAAATATTGTTGTGCTAAAGTTGGTGCCGGAGGCGGTAACACGAGCATTTGACTTTAGTGTACTTTATATGTATATGTACAGTATATGTGTCATGAGCAGCCCTGCCCTGCGTGTCGTTCCCCCTGTGTTTCCCTCAGGCGTGACTTAATTAGCCTCACCTGAGCCTTGTTTAGCTTTGCCTTGTGTTCCAATCCCCTTGTTAGCCCAGCACACCTGCCTTCTGTTTGTTCCTTGATGTTCTACCCTTTATTAGTCAGTCTGAGTCCTGTTACCCCTGTGGGTTATTGTCAATGTTGCCTGTTGCTCACGTAAAGTAACAAAGCGGGGTCGCCCGGTGCTGAGGCACATAGTGCGTAAATGTCTGTGCATAACTGCTGTGACTCAATAACTGCTTAGTTCCAGAATTCCTGTCATCAACCCCACCACAAAAACCGTGTTCCGGGAGCTTCATGGAACGGGCTTCCGTGGTTGAGAGGCTGCATGCAAGCCTCACATAACCAAAGGCGACACCAAGCGTCGGATGGTGCGGTGTAAAGCACGTCACTGCTGGACACTGGAGGAGTGTAAACATGACCTGTGGAGTGACGAATCACACGTCACTGTCTGGCAGTCTGATGGATGAGCCTGGGTTTGGCAGTCACCAGGAGAATGTTACCTATGTAACCGCAATGTGCTAACTGTGGTGGAGGTTTGGTGGTGGAGGGATGCTTAGATCCAGTGAAGGGAACTCTTAATGATAATGCAGTCAGTAAGTTTTTTTCAAAGAATGGCATAGCTTTTTGCAAATTAACTCGTCATACATTATACAATTATGCACTTTAAATGAAGTCCACTAACAAATCTATTTTTTTTATTGTACAATTTACCTAACTGGACTGCAAATTCTCTGCATATATATATAATCTCAGACCATTACTGTCAAATTATTGATATCTGATTTTTATTACTAAAACCCATAGGGTGGATTTAAATTTGGTTTAATGAGTGAATGTAAAACTGATAACTGTCTTATGTTCTCAGCACCGTATCTCACTAAAAGGACATTTAAGCTTTTGCCAGAAGCTCAACATCCCTATATTGTATCTATGAAACACAGATGGACAGAACTTGTTGCCTGCAAGCACATTCAAAATGAGACAGAAGACAGATACATGAGGGGTAGGGGGAATGAGGGGGGGTGATAAGCATTGAAGCAAAAATACTGCAAGGGAATCTGTCAAGAAATCAAAGCGTTGACAAGCTAAAAGAAAGGATTCAAATGCACAAACAATGGCAGAGTGTCTTTCTGGCTTGATGGCTGGGAGGCAGCGGCTAAACATATTTTACATAGCTTGTAGGTATACTGCTTTCTGTTCTCTTTAGGACTAGAAGGAAAAAAGTAATACATGCGCTTCTAGCACTTCTGAGAATGCCAATGTGTAGACTGCGCTACTATGGTAAATCCTTCGGCATCTGCCGTTGTATGATCTTCTCCCTCATGTCAGATTTGGGCCATCCCAATACAAGTCTAATGTTTTCTATGCAAACATTAATCCTTGCTCTAAAGCTTTCATGTGGAAAAGGGTAAACATAAGTAGAATTAACTCGATTCCTTTTTTCCCACTCGTTTGAACACAAGGAAGTCATCATCTCTTTTCCAAGTGGGATTAATAGTGGATTTGGTCCAAAAGCTATTAATCCTCTTTTCAAAGGCCTATGTAGTGGACCAAATAAAGCACATAACAAATATGTCTTGCCCTCCCATATATTAGAGGGTGGAGACTGTGCTTTTCTTAAAGGGGGCTCGACAGGATTGATGTGGCAGGGTGGCTCAGCAGAAAAATTTATCATGAGGGATCGGCAGGTTTTAGCATAGGTAAGCATGTACAACGGGCCTGTATGGGCAAATCCTGGGCCACTTTTTAATCCTAGCCCAGCTCTGGTTTTAATTCTGCCTCCTTTCTCTACGTGTGAAGTTTGCATATTCACCCCTAGTCATTCGGGTTTCCTCAGAGTGGTTCAGTTTCTTCCTGCAGAACTTGCAGACTTTGTTAGTCTAACCGATGTCTCTGAATAGCCTGTAGTGTGTGGCTGTATGCATACAAGCATGCAACCTCCAAATTACTGTTATCCCTTCTAGGATTTTACCCACCGCACTGGGATTGGCTGGGATAGTGTCCAGATGATCTTGACCAGGATATTTGGAAGATAGCTCCTTTAAGAATGGTATATGTGTGTGTGTGTGTGTGTGTGCGCAGCCATTGGATTATGTTTATTTTACATTGTGAGGGAATTTCCCCAACAATGTGATAAAAACCTGTTACTTTGATGTTTATTTTGATATTTTTCAGGTCCCCACAAAGGTCTGTGAATGCAACCAAAAAACTGAAAATTCAAAAAGTCTCATATTTTGTATAGTTACTTATGGTTAAGGTTAGGGCTGGGTAGGGCTTAACGTTATCGTGTTGGGATTACAGTTTTTCCCGTAAAAATGAATGGAGAGTCCCCGCAAAGATATAATTACAAAAGTATGCCAAGTATGTTTTATATTTAATTAGTTGTATTAATTTAAAACATTAAGGTACGTTCCACAAATAAGTTTTTTTTTTTTATTATTTTGCTATTTATTATTGTTAAAAGCATTTGCACAAGAGGAAACAATCTTCAATGATAAGTTTAACATTTTATCACTTTGTACCTTACTGTGAATCAGAACAATCAGGTCAGGCTGGGGAGCATACGCTGGCGCAGCACGTTACGCACCACGCGACGAACATCTCGGGATCCCGGTTGGCGACCCCCCCATGCAGACACGCGGTCCAGTCCCACCCTCCGGAAATGGCCATCCATCTGCCGCAGCCAGGAGTTACGTGGGCGTCCCCTCGGCCTGGTCCGACCTCTCGGATCCTCTGCAAGGGGGATCCTACGAGCCGGATCATCCTCAGGGAATCGCGCCACATGGCCGTAGTGCCTCAACTGGTGCTCCCTCACAATGCAGGTAATGTGCCTCATTCGGGACTCCCTGAGCAACGGATCATTTGACACAAAGTCAAACAACGGTACCCAAGGATTCTCTGAAGAGACACAGTAGCAAAGGAGTCCAGTCTTCATCTCAGGTCACTGGATAATGTCTTGCAACCATAAAGCAAAACAGGGAGCACCAGGACTCTAAAGACTTGAACGATATTTTGATAATAAGCTCAGCATACCTAGTGAATGTCCTCAGTTGTCATGAAATTCCATGCGCTGAAAACTACCGCAATCTTGCTAATTAGATATAGCTCACATAATACCTTTGCTGAGTTATCCGAGCACAATAGGAATCTGTACTCGTAATTCAGCTACCTCTACTAAATCCAAAACAAGAATGCAAAAATAAACAAACAAATAAAAGTGACTCACATGGTTCAAATCGTTTACAAGACAAGCAACTGCAGACTAAATACCTAAGTCTCTATCATGGGGAATTACATTCTTATCTGGTCTCCACAGAGGAAAACATCATCATACACAGTACACTGACATTCTCCAGAAATCTCTTACACACACTAGCAAGTGCTGTCGCATACTTTTATAATAAGAAAGGACATAGAGCATCACAATGCATTACGATTTACTATATTAATCTTTAATTAATCACATAAACAAATTAACACATACAATTATTTGAAATAAAAAGTACTTTGTTTTATTACAATGGTTTCTATTGAAGCATTTCAAAAATTATTTGAAATAATCTGCAGATTAAAGTAATTTAACCTACATCCTAATGCTAAGTTTGACAATGTAAATGAAATAATTTACAGTGATGCCTGTTGTGTTACAGTGATACAGTAATGTTCTGGTACCCAATATATCACATAAGAAGCCTAATCTGCCTCTTTATGAGAAGTCACAGTTATTACTACCACACCACATTATAGACTTTGTTAATTCAAAATGATGAATAAATTGACCACATGACTTTACTAGGGCTTTGAGAGAGGAACAGTCATTTAATCTTTAGTAAAAGGGGAAACAGGCAGGGAAAGAACAGACAGTGGGTTCACAAATGTGATATCTGACCAACTGATGACCATTTTATATTATTAGAAACAGACTAAATGAATGAAGGAGCTATTCACCTGGCTTTGCTCTGTTATGGGATACCCAAATCTCACTATAACCATGTATTGCAAACAATGTGCATTTGTTATGCAGTAATAATGTAACTTTATTTTCCTAAGGACATTTCCCTTATATGTACCTGCTGTTATAATTTACGTCAATTTCATTTTGAGATGGTGAAGGGCAGCTGTTATAATTTACATCAATTTCATTTTGAGATAGTGAAGGGCAATGAGTAACACTGTATGTCATTATAAATGAATATTATTTTGACTGTCAAATGGCACGCTGCAGTGCTGAATTTGTCAGCCTAGAGCATTGTCATTTGATATGAACGATGTCACATTGACTTAAAAAGTGAATTTTTAAGTATAAACAGTTCACACAAAAATGCATTATATTTTGTTACACAAATATTATTTATGTTATACAAAGTTTGGCTTAGCACAAAATAACAAGGGATCACTTTTTATTAATATTGTTTATATGTATTACTTTCTGTACAATAAAAACTCTGCTGCAGGGGATTTGACTTCAGTAAGAGCACATAAACTCATTAGACTACCATAGTTCTCTCTGTTCTTTCAGGTAGAAAATGTTATGTTCCTTAGGGTCTTGTGTCTACTTAGTTCACAAATCAAAAATTGTAAGGTGACCATGCTGAAGAAATTCCAGTTGTAACTACTTTCCTTGATTAAATTAATTTAAAATGGAATTGTTTCGTAGCTGGAAAGTCAACATTTACCCACTGGACCACATAATAAGTAAACCAATAGCTCCGCTGGTGAAAAAAAAAAATTAAATTTAAAAAAAACCCCAAAATGATTAAAAAATCCACTACAAATGTATTGTAATTTTCAGGAGCCTGTTTGTGGAAAGGCTCACTATGGAGAAGCAGTGAGATGAATGTTCATGTTGTTGTTGTTTTTCTTACGATGTCAGGCTCTAGTGAGGGTGGCAGTTGCTTGACGAGGCTTGCAGACGGTGGTCCCTCAAGCACTGCACTTAGCAATGTATCCTAAAGAATGAAGAAATGCCTGCCAGGCTCCAGATCACCTCCATGCACCCCTTACCAAGACTGCTTGTGCAGAGATCCATACCCTTCCCCAAAAAACTGACAGATGCCATTCCACTACCACTACATTTTGAAGGTTGTGACAGAACTGCTTTTTCCATATCTGAGAGATGGAAACCCCCTAAAAATCTCTGCTGATATCTCACTCTTCTGTCAAAATTTGTAGGACATCTGCATTTGTGAAATAATATTGATCAAATAAGTACTGACTGAAAATAACCAAATTAATATTATAATGTAATTATGTTTACATGCATTGATATTATAGCACTGGAGGTACCGTCGGGCAGCACGGCAGGTCGGACAGGTGCCAGCTTTGTAAATAGTTCCTTGTAGTCGCCATGTGTTGTAATGGCAGTATCCTGTATTATATTGTCATGCGTAGGATTAACCATTGTATAAGTCGTGTGCGTGTGTGTGCCCACTGTGCGTGTTAGGAGTAAGCAGGGTGACTAGCACAGTGGGCAGCATGAGGCTCTCCTCAGCCTGACCCCCGACGAGCAGCAAAACCTCGCTGCTCTGGTGAAGGCACAGGAGCTGCAGGCCAGCCGGTGGCACGCATTACACTGGACGACGAGGCCCACCAGGATTTCCATCCCCAGCAGTTCACCACAAATTGGCACAGCGACCCTGTGCTAGCCAGGGTCAAAGAGTGTCTGGATGAAAACAGATAATGGGGCTGGAAGGCCATCTCAGCCTGGAAGGCCTACCACTCCCAGAAGGATACCCTAGAAGAGTGCGAGGGCCTGCTGTGTCAGCCATCTCAGCCTGGAAGACCTACCACCCCTAGAAGGATACCCCGGAAGAGTGTGAGGTCCTGCTGTGTTGGCCTTCTCAGCCTGGAAGGCCTACCACTCCCAGTAGGATACCCTGGAAGAGTGCGAGGTCCTGCTGTGTCGGCCATCTCAGCCTGGAAGGCCTACCACTCCCAGTAGGATACCCTGGAAGAGTGCGAGGTCCTGCTGTGTCTGCCATCTCAGCCTGGAAGGCCTACCACTCCCAGTAGGATACTCTGAAAGAGTGCGAGGGCCTGCTGTGTTGAGGCGGGCGATCGCTGAATGGTGCAGGCGCACTACTGCAACTGCTGGTAGCCCAGAGCCTGCGTCCCACTGTGTTCAGGTCAGTACCTGGGGTGGTCAGGGCTGCGCACTTCGGGGGAAAAAATATGTTAAGGAAGCTGAGGCAGGGATTCTGCTGGCCCCATTGTTGGCAGGATATCGATTTGTGCATCGGCTCAGAAGGGTCCTAGCTGGCAATACTGGACTGCACCCTGCAGTCGTACCTGGTGGGTGCGCCCATGAAGCACATAGGAGTTGATATCCACCCCTGCAGCAGAGACTGATCAGGGGGGCATTTCCGAAAAGCTCCTATTAGCAACTAACATAGTTGGACTTCAATTTCTTGGTTCTACAGTAACTATGTAAGTTGGTAATATAGTTAGCAACTATGCTTTTGGGAAGTGCACCCCAGGATGGTGGGGGAATCAGGACCCTCTGGTCGCAGAGGACTTGCTGCCTGGAACACTTTCTGGACTTTGCAGCTGTATCGGGATGGGTAACCCCCTAGGAGGGATGTAGAGTAGCAGTGGAGCTACCATCAGGCAGCATGGCAGGTTAGACCGGTGCCAGCTTTGTAAATAGATCCCTGTAGTCACCATGTGTTGTAATGCCATTGTGCTGTATTATAATGTCATTTGTAGTGTTAAATGTTAATTGTTACTGTGCCCACTGTGCATGTTAGGAGTAAGCGGGGCGACGGGCATGGTGGGCAGTATGAGTGCATTGTGAATACAATTGGTACAGGGCCAATAAAGGCCACCTGGTGGTTGAACTTGGTACTGTCTCAATCTCGCTAATCGTAAGTGACATGGCTTACCCACCCACCTTTACAATACTATTTGTCAATTCCTGTAATTCATTAAATGAGTAATTCATAAAATATTGTGCTTGCTTTTGCAAATTTACTATAAAATACCATACACTATCAGTTGAGGGATTTTTTATAGACGTGTGGTTGTGCATTAGAACCATTGTTCTTGTTATTATTATTATTATTATTATTTGTTACTGCTGTTGTCATTGTTTTCTTGATGCAAGAGCCAATTTCAAACCTTAGAACTTAAAAAGGAACTGTAGAGGAAATTTACTCTTTTCTTTTTACATTTGTACTGTTCTTCTGTACTGTTTCTTTTTGCTGTTGTTACATAAATAGCCCACAGTAGACTTGGTGCCTGAACACACTTCTATCATTGCTCAAAGCAGGAGACTCTGACAGTAAGCCACACGGCCATCATAGATGTTCCAGGTTGCATTATTAGGTTTTTTGCTGTATTGTACTTGCAATTTAGTAGAAATAAATAAAACAATAACCAAATAGAATTGCCTGATGTTCACGTTGCTGTTCTAGCTTGTATTTTTTAAAGGCCAGTACACATTTCATCAAACTGAGCATTATAAGCCATTCAATACATAACTTCCTCCCTTGTACAGGAAAGATCTGATTTCATGTACAATCAGTGCCAACAAAATGCAGACATGATGATCAGCCAGATTAAAACTTGCTCTGTTATATTTCTGTCTGCTGAGATCTAATTGCTCATTGTGTGTCTGTGTATATGAGTGTGGTTCTATTCCATTATACTATAGACTTCACTGACCGAGCACGGCAGGGCGTAGCTCACTGCGTTAGGGATGTGTGTCTAGTTATCTGGGCTTTTTGAATCAACATCTGCCACAAATTTGAAAAAGGGCTAAACTGACTCACAGACGATGCATGGAACAACACAGTCTTTGGTGTTTTATTGAAGTTTTGTTCAGTAACAGTTTTCAGAATGATACAGCTTGCGGCAGCAGTAATTGCATTAGACAGCAGGCTTGGAAGACAGGTTGAAATAGGCAGTAGCCAATAACAGGATAGATGGATTGATAGATGAATAGATTGATAACCTTGAAATAAATAAATAAATAATAAATAAGAGAAAACCAGAACACAGTGCCAGTTACTACTACTGTGATGCGGTTTACATTCAGAACACTTATTTGCTTAAATAAACGCTTATTTGTTTCAATACATTTCAGATAACTTGGAGTACACTGGTTGATTTTAAAACATATTTTACTTATATTTAATTGCACTGATGTTTATTGTGTATAATGTTGTTTGTATTGTGTGTTTAATTACATCACATGAATTTCCATCTGATGTAAATGTGATGGACATTAAAGAAATATTATTTTCTATTCTACTCTATAAACATAAATGAGTTTTTAAAACGAGATTTCAAGTCACATTTTGCATGAAATGCATTCTCCAGACTAAACAAATGTGGTACTAACATCAAGTACCAGTTTTACATGGTGAACTTGCGTATTTTATGAGTGCATATTACCAAACGTGGTGCTCCGTGCATGAATGAACAACCAAACAACCATTAACTTAATGAAATAACAGTAGCTATATATAAATTGTAATATGGTGTCAATACAATGGTTCATTTAATCACTTTGCAAACTATACAGACATTAAACATTAATCTTACAAGTATCTTCTCTGAAGTTAGCCAGCATGTTCAAGCACTTTCCATGACCTTGTCACACTTGCTTCTCCACACTGCTGTGACATAATTAACTTCACCCTGTCGGAACCAGATGATCACATGTTTACTTTAATTCCTACTAATGAGGCAAATGGCACATAAGCTGGGGCTTCTGATGAATGCCCAGTTACACATGTAAATAGTTTTGAAGCAAAAGCTCCAATCCTCCAACATAGCAAGAACCTAATAGGACAATTAAATGATGAGAAGTGCGACATCAAGAACATTCTGAGGACACAGAGAGACGTCAGGCTAGTGCAGGAATTCCTGAAACAGATGGGTATTGAGGTATTCCTGAAAGTAGAGAGGAAATCTGATATTGGACTACCAGATCTCGTCTGGCAGCTCATTCCACCATCAAAGACTCAAACGAGAGATGTCTGGCGTAATATTTTTTGCGTGGCACAGGAATCTCCATTTGCCATTCCCTTGGTCTTAAGGAGCCTCCTGAAGGAGATGGATGCCCATCAATTAATGGACAGGAAGGCCAGCACCAAGGACTTGAACTCGATGCGAGAGCTAATCGTGGTGTAACATGAGAGCTTTTAGGCTGATTAAATACTAGACTTGCTGCCGCATTTTCAATCATCTGCAGTGGTCTGACAGCTCCGTCTGGTAAACCAGCAAGTAGTGGAGTGGTCTAGTGGTAAGGGAACAAATGCCTGAACTACAAGCTGAGCTGCATACGCAGACAAAAAAAAGCCTGCTATTCCTACCTGTTATGCGAGGTAAATCTGCAAGAATGAGAGAGTGCTGTTTTGTGCTCAGCAACGGACTACTGGTGATCAATTGTTACCCCTAGGTTCTTGGCAGACCTTGATGGAGACCGCATTGATTATCCAAGATGACTAGTCATGCCATGATGGATGGTAGGGTGGGGCTGACAGGGAAGACAATATGCAGGTGATGGTCCCTTATTCAGACTGTGAAGTCAGCGAGGCGAGTAGATATCCAGATGGAGACTCTGGTATCGTCAGGAGGGAATGGCAGTTGTTTCTGGATGTCATTAGTGCAGTAGTGGTAGTAGAAGCCATTTGACTGGATGACCTGACCAAGACAGGCAATGTAGAGAGACAAGAGGAGGGGGGCAAGGAGAGAGCCTTTGGGCCACCCTTATATTATAATCTATATATTTATTGTGTATTTAGTGGAAATAATACATGGAGTACCAATCCAGCTCAATGCACTAAAAAATCATTTTTAGACTCAGCAACTTGTGCCAATATGTTGAAGCTCTTGATTTGAAATTCTTTGTCCAGCAGAATACATACATCACCATTGAGGAGGCTTTTAACTCTGGTGGCTCCAGGGATTCTTGGATTCGCTTGTGTATTGCTTTGGACAAAAGGGTCTGTAAGTTAATACAAATAACAAATAGGTTAATTAAGCGACGGAGGACAAGCGCCATACTTGCTGTTGCAACAAAATTTACTTTTTTTTTTTTTACATTTGTGCTTAACTGCAAATTTGCAGAGAAATACCACAAGAATTAACTAAAGTATTTCCAGTGGGCAATATTATATCATGTATTAACTGCAGGTTTATTTGGATTCTGTTTATAAAGACATCACTTACATACAGGAGGTAAGGATACACATGAAAACACTTAAACATCTGTTCTCAGTTTTGATAAAAAGCCAGTTAATGATTTTTTTAAGATGGATTCTTCAAGGACATATGACTCCCTGTTTCAGTATTAATGCATACATTTATTTATTTTTGGTATGCCTAGCAATATAATCTGTTTTTAAAACATTGGTTTCCTCATTTCATTTGAAGGAGGTAGATTACCACCTTCATAAATTTGAATTTTGACGCAAGTGGGAGGATCTTTTTCCACCTTGCAGACCACTCCATAATGAAATAATAAAAGATACGATAACAGTTTAAGGTAAATAATGTATTAATCCCACCCCCACCCAGCCAAAAAAAAAAGACAGAAACCCCTCAATAATCAAAAGAGGTAGGACTTGTATTGTTAATGCTGTGTTTGTCATGACAGTGTGGGAAGAAAAAGCTGGACAGTGTCTCTAGAGCTTCCAGGGGGGAGCGACTGGGACCTGTCATTTGCAAACGGATATTGCCTGTAGCGACCTGCAGGCTCTTCTTGTTTGAAACAGACACTGTGCCTACAGGCCACCTCTTCATCTGAAATACCCTCCCATCCTTAATCTACAGAAAGATCCAGATTCATCCAGATTATCATCAGCCATCATTTTTATTGTCTCTGCTGGACAGTAAATCTTTGTCGTAACATACTGTAGGGTCATGATACACTTTGATCATGAATATGATTTATTAACGCAAATGAATAATGCACAGAAGTAAATCACTGGTAGATTATTTTTTTTTTTTAACGAATGTATTTTGTTAGTCCAGCTGATAGACCTAAGTCGGATATGCAAGCGTTGGGAAAATAGCTTATGAAGCCTATTATAAAAATTATAATAGCAAAATTCATTTATTAATAAATAACAAGGGCTTGCAGAGGGCATTCGGGGCATAAGGGGAAAATGCAGTAAAGTGGTAGGAACTACCATGTCTAATATGAAGAGTGAGAACTGACAGAAGTGAGATAAGATGACATAGAAATGTGCTTGTTCTGGAACGTCCAAAGTGGGAGAGGTTTTAAAAAATGGAAACCAGGCCAAGCCAAATGGCAAAAGGCCCAAAGTAACTCCTGGAGCACTAACTCATGCATCTTGAAGAACAACGTCTGTAGCTGAAGAGGCTCTTCAGCTGTATCAGTTGCCTATTGAGAGAAAAGGAATCATTATTAAGAATGGAGTACAGTTTAGACACAATTCTTCTCTCTTGAACAGCTCTGAAGGAGTTGCACGCACCAAATTTAGCCTCCAGCAAACCTTTAACATCCAACAAAACTCTACACATGACGTTTGAACCGGATGAACAGGAGACAGATGGCCAGATGACAGCGGACCAGATGATCTGTGGCTGCTGATGTAATCTCCTACAACTATGTTCCTAATACGCAAACAAAGCTGTGTCTAGGATGTCCTTCATGAATGGTCCAGATGTTGGAGGACTAGCCCTTTAAATATCTTTGTAATATGAGATGGCAGAGCCACTAGTCTGTAGTAATTTTGGGCACAGGACTATCCTTTCTTGGGCCCAGGGACTTTATGTGCTGTATGAAGTAGCTAAGTGTACTGCAGAGAGAGGCATGATAGAAGTCACCAGAGATCATTATTTTGATTTTTAATATGAAAAATAACTGAAAATTCATGCTGAACTGTGAATTCACTGGATATGATTGCACTTCAGTATCTAAATATAATTTTACAATTCCTGTAGTTTGGTGGCTAACTTTCATCATATTATAATTACTGAATGGTCATTAACACATTTTTATATCATGGCTTTGGTAAATGCTATTTTCTTATTGGTCCACAGTTGTCATGTGGGTGTTGATTATTTTTGTGTAATAGCACAGATAGTTCCAGCTGTCTAATTACAGTTCTATATTAATGAGTTTTAATGTTTTATTCACACGATAATATAAAAAACCTGTGTGACTTTTAACTCACAAATAAGCAGTCATTCAAATCAGAATAATTTGCTGATTTCTATGGTAACTTAACGGACTTGTCGCTTCCAGTGAGTAGCCTGAGCTATTTTTATAGGGACTATGTTTTTAAGAGCACATAGAGCACATTAATAAATGCTAATTGAAATAATTTTCTTCTGAAAAATTTACCCTAACTAATTTATTATATTACAAATTTTTGTTTGTTTTTGTTTTTTGTTTGTTCGTGGTATAAGCAGGATAAACCACTTTGTGGTGTGAGGTTACACAAAGTATTCGATTCCAACTTGGTTAGCAGTCCACTGCTTCTTGTCGGCCACATTACACCAAGTTGTCATTAGTTATTTTCGTATAACCGCACACCCCATCGAGGCTTATCCCATATGTGGCCAATAAAGGGTTACACTTAGGGGACAAATTATGATTCTGCTCCAAAAATGACCCTGAACACAACAAAACAAAGTGGGTTAGGGAAGCTGTATTAAGGGAACATTTTCATTTATTTATTTACTTTTTATTTGTGATTTTAATCTTAGTCTAATTAATTATTTACCACTAATTATTACTAATATATATGTTTAATATGTGTAATAGATGTTATGATTTTTTTTTGCTGATATTCAGCTGTGTGGTAGTACTGGTTGGAGTGACATTGATAAGTTGTTTGCTAAAAAGGGCTATAATGTAATGCATAACCTTTCATAATTTAATATTTGAGTTTGTGACAGGTGGGTACATTGGATAGCGCTTGCCTACAAATTCACCCCTTACCCTCTGTGTGTGGAGTTAGCATTTTCCCCCCGTGTTGTATGCTCATGGTGCATGTATACTCTTATGGATTTGCATCCCAATCAGGTTGTTCCAGTCTTGTATTCTATTCCGCCTCCAGGCTCCCCAATCCTATACTGCATAATCAGATAGATGGATGAATTTATAAATTTCCCGCATGGTTCCTTTGTTGTGCGCTGTTTTGGCACTCCAATACAGTGCATGCATTTCTGTCCTTCTCCAGCAAATTATGGTTCATGTTTTTTTTATTTTTTTTTATTTACCCAACAGTCAGTAAAATATCTGCATTGCTTGTAGTTAATGACCAGCATATATGACAGATCATGAATACATACATTAATAAATGAATATATACATTAACATCCTATTCTACCTCCACTACCCTACCTCATTCACCCATCTAACACATAGCCCATTACAATCATTAAAAACTTGGTAGTCCTGACTAAGTCACTAAACAAACCCCTGAATTCACACATGTTCCCCGCAGTCTAATTAAGAGATGGAATATCTGTTGACTTCTAAGTTTAAATATCTTTCAAATATGACTTCCCCTACTGACTATTCTGAATCAATCTATATTCTACCCAAGTTTCATATCTGAGGTCCATCTAGTTAGGGTTATTATTAAATGGATGGCTAGCAATAACCTGCTCTGAAAATGGGAACAAGTGGCAAAGATGGGGGAGGGGGGTGGGTACACACACTCGGAAGCCTGATACACTGCAGGTTTGAAATTATGATAATCCACAGATACTAGTTAATTGGTATAATACTATAAATATTTACTACAGTCATTGCCCATTAATCAAATTCAAAATGATGCTTTTTTAATTATCCATCCATGTCCAGTAACTGCTTGTCCTATTCAGGGTCATGGAGCCTACAAGTTATTCCCTACAAGAATGCAGGGAATAACCCAGGATTGGGCACCAACCCTCACATTGGGAAATAACTGAGCATGTTTTTGGATTGTCGGGGCAGGAACTCAGAGTACTCAGAGGAATCCCCACAGAACCCTAATCCCAGAGGTAAGAGCTAACAGTGTTAACCACTGTGCCACCTCCATTGTAATTTTAACTTAAATCTACTGCTTAGTATTACGCCTGAGAGTAAGGCATTCCATTTAACACTCTGAATTCCAAGAAATGAGTCTGGGAACTGTCCACTGTCCATAAACTGGAGTTAACACAATCCCCTTATGGGACCACCACTTGGTCTACACCATTTCTTTGGAATGAGAGGGAAGTAAGGTCCAGCAAGGGCTCCTGGTAGGGATATAAAGTCTGATTCCATAACCCTACAGTGTACCACTCGTTTACCCGCCATTACCTACAATCTGAAAAGTATGCGTGATTCACCTTTATAATGGAAGGGGATTATCAAAACTCATGTGCAGGGTTACTCCAGCACAGAAAAAAAAAACATGAAGGTGAGACACTCACTTTCCTCCCGAGCCTCAACCATTTCTACAATCTATGCCGGCATGTCATAGCCTACATGGCTTCATTTGAGCTTTGACCTCTATAAGGTAGAAAACGACAGGATCACGTTCAGACTTCAAGGGCTTCAGAGGTACATGCATTACAAGACAAGCTGGTAGAGAAGTAACATTTTTTCTTTTTATAAGAACTAGAACCTCATGGTGTCTAGGGAGGCGCATGTACAATCAGACTTACATTGTGCCAAGTTTTATTTTACTAGTGGCCTTCTTTTTGCAGGTTATTTGAAAGTAAACAATGCATTGTTATTGTGGCTATTACTGCTGTTGTTGCCATTGTTGTTTTATAGGTAATATAAGTGCAGCAGTGCCAAAGGACGTGGATTTACATTCCATGAAGGCTCGTGCTGTAATACCCTTGAGATACTTAAAGTTTTTTTTTTGTTTTACATTATTGTGCTCTATAAACTGAAAAAGAAAAAAAAGATTATTTACTTGCATTCAGTTTCTGTAGATTTTGTTGGAGAGTAAAAATATGATCGCTTTTGCTACTGGAAAAGTTGGAAAATTAGTTCAGGTCAAGCACAGATTTGTTCACATCAAGAAAGATTGATACATTTATCCTTCTCTCAGAACATTTTGTGTGTCAATCTGATTTGGACTTTCTCTGCCAACAAAGTGATTGATTTCCATTAGTTACCTTTGGAGCCTCCTTTCTTATGTTGAGTGTATAGCCTCAGGACGCCTGTTTTGCAGAAGCTTGACTTAAAGGTCATCTCAAAAATCTTCTCAAAATGTTACAGCATATTCTTTTACATGTTCTTCATAGCAATGGCAAAAAGAAATTCTGTCTATGCCAGCTAAACCAATCTATTTTCTTTCTGTAATGCTTTTTTCTTTAATTTGAAGGACACTGTTCTGTTTTTGCTAGCATTTTATGCATTTTCTTCACTGTATAATCCCTACTTGTGCAAATACCCTTTGCTCCTGGAAGTGTTTGTGAAGGGAGGTAGCTGAACTCCATTCCGTGGCCAGAGGGAGAGCGAGTCAGGTGATGATAAGGAACGTTCAGCCTTTGAGTGAGGACAGCCACGCCTCAACCCCCTACAGTGTCTTTGGTGCATGTTCCAACCAGCCAGTGCTAGAAAGCTTTTTACAGGGATTTTATTTCATGGCAGATGTGCTGACTCTGATTACCGTATCAGCTTCAATAATTTTGAGAGGTTTGATGTAAAATGCTCAAGCTTCTGTCAGAGATCTCATTTGACATTTTGGAGCAATGTCTTTGAATAGTTATGCCTTATTTGAATGTGCTGCCGCACTTGCATTTTCTATTCTGTTGAATTTCACCTGACTGAAGGTGTTTGCCCTTCAGTTGTGTTGAGTTCTGAATGAGAATGTATATAGACTTTTTTGAAACAAGAAACAAGGACATATTAATTTATGATGAATGCTTTGTTGAGATTTTTTTTCTGTTTCTCACCCACAGATTAGTAATAGTGGCATGGGGGAAGGATATCTTTCGGTTCGCCTGATTAGTGATTGATGATCTAACCTAATCTTTATCTACAGTTCTCCTCCAGCTCTTCATTGTTCCTGTAACTGCAGTCTGCTACGTTTATGATCTTCTCTCTGCAACCCCATTTGCAGTACCTGCCAGTTTAAAACCCGTCATACCTGTAAAATGCCAACTTCGAGCAAATGTTATTTGCTTGATTTCTTGTTACATTTCATTATGGAATGTACACTGGTTTTTGCCCTTTTGCCTGTGCCTTTCGGTTGTGCTCGCTCAATTGTGGTTCTAGATCAGGGGTAGGGAACCTGATCCATGGAGAGTGGGTGCGGGCTTTTGGGATGACTTTTGAATCAGCCAATAAGACTGGGTCCCCAGGACAGGAGCTGACAACCAATGCTTTATTATTGTTCCCTACCCCTGCTCTAGATTGTTACACTATGATTTTGCCTATACACTCTAGTGTGATTGTGTGTATGAAGTGACTTCTATTTGTGTTTTTTTTTCTGTTTGTTTTTTGGGAGCAATGTAGGTGTTTGTTTCTTGTTTTACTTTGAGTCAATGAAAATAGCAATTGTGTTTAAACATGTGACATCCTGTATATGGTGTTTCTTGTTCTGTGCCCTTTTCCTCCTCCATATGGTCCTTGGTTAAGACACGTATTAGCAGGGCCGGCCCGAGCCTTTATGGGGATCTAAGCAGAATTTGATTTGCCACACCCCCACCACCTAAATCAAGATATCTTGACATTTCAAGTAGAGAAATTAAGCCTGAACCCGACCGGACCCGCGATTGCGATTTCATGATGATTTTTTAAAAACTTAGTTCAGTATTGACTGTATGTGTATAAAAAACTAATTGAGCACAACCGTACATTGAAATCTCGACTGCGCTATACATCAATCCATACATACCACTGGAAATATATCAATTGAATCCAAAATGTATTTATTCTAACAAAAATTATATATAACATACAGCTAGTAAACCATAGAGCAATTCTCTAGCAACCCGAACATCATAAGGTGATTGTATGTTTACATTTTAAATGCCGCGTCTGCAAACAGCGCTCGGCCGCTTTTTTACCCTTAGTAATGTGCTTCCCATGTACATAAGGGTCAAATTAGCAGAGAACAATGCCGCATAAAACTACTATCACTATGCAATGCAATTTTACTTATATAGCGCATTATCACAACATTACATTGTCTCAATGCGCTTTACATTTCTGCCACGT
>JAODKM010000002.1:22545793-22573643 GCA_026780845.1 Petrocephalus sullivani | reverse complement strand
TACGACAGTTTGAAACCCTGGGTCAGACGTGCTGTATTATGCATAATGTGAAATCGATAAATCGCTCAGCCCTAGCGATCATTTACCGCGCAAGCCGGAGCGCGAGCCCGAGCCCGTGTAAAATGATAGATGGGTCCCGACGGGTTCTGGCAAAGATCTTCAGCTCTAATTTCAAGCTCTCATGGGGGCCCCCTGGTGGCGTGGAGGCCCCAAGCGGCCGCTTAGTTCGCTTATGCCTTGGGCCGGCTCAGAGCTTGTGAGAGGAGCGGTGAGAATTTCCGCTCCTCGCTCACGAGGCTGTTGGCTCTGCCGCTCCTCCGCTCTAACTCGCACTAAGCCGCTCCGCTCCATACCGCTCCTCGCTCCACTAAAATTTCCTCCTGCTCCAGTCAAATCGCTCCACGCTCGTTCCAGGGGCGTTGCTAGAGGTAAAGCTGTACTGGGGTACAGCCCCCCACCCGATCTAAAAGTTTAGAGATATGTTCATGAATTATGGCTGAACGATTTTAGTGAAAAAATCTAATTGTGATTTATCTAACCGACATTGCTATTGTGATTATATTTGCGTTTTTTTTTTTTTACTCAGTTCAGTATTCACTATATGTGTATCAAAAACTGTAATTGAGCACTTTAGCAATTGCTCTGGTTAGTATGTGTCTGAACATGTAGATACACAAACTATATGTTCAGGACGACCTACAGTGCCAGTGTAATACAAATAGGCAATATGAACTAGTTTAAGCATGGGGCTGCAGTTTCCTATTTAAAAGTAGATTTACTCTCAATTGTTTTTATTTGTGGAGTTAATGACTAATGACTAATGTCAAAAAATACCAATAAGTGGAATAAAGAGTTTATATGAACAAGCAAATAACGATTTAAAAAATTTATTTAATTGAATAACACCGCCTACACCAAAATTTTATTTAACTATTCTTTATGGGTCTTGAAATCTCTCGAAGCATTTAAACCAGAGCTGAACTTTCTAAAACTTATATCTGAAAATTGTCTAACTTTTAAATTGCAAGCCTTAGCATACTGAGAATTGAACCAGATGTTGTCCATCAGTTTTTATGAATCTTCAAGAATTATATTCCTTTGGTAGAGATATATGTATACGGTTGATTTCCCTCTGTGCAGTTGACCAATCCTTTTATTAGCTCCTTCCCAGCTGAAAATAAATCATATCACTTTAAGAACCATGATTACTCAGTAAACAATACGTAAATGATAGAGATGAGGTATGTAGTTGCATTTTTGACTAACATATGGCAAAGGATAAATGGGTAAGAGCAGGACAAGCTTGAAAGGTAAACATGTTTAGCATTCCAAGAATTTGAGTATTGAATACTTCAACTTCAGGACAACAAACACCCTAGATGTTAATAATAACAGGTAAATGAGACTATTGACTATTGATGTCAGTATAGGTCAAATACACATCTTCTTTGTTTCTATTGTCAGTTTGCATAGGTTTATTTTTCTTAATTGTTGATTTTTTGAGTTAAAACTCAAATCGCATGTAGAGTATGATATGATCATTTATCAGCTTATATGAACCATACACCTTCCAAAATGACTGTTTTTTCTAATAAGCCAGCAGCTTAACTTTTTTCATATTTCATCCTCATTTTTCTTATCATCAATAATCCACTGTTGACATGAATTAATTCTTTTCAAAAAAGCTGAGCCAAAGAAATTTTTTGCATCAAGACAATGATGCCACTTGGATCTGAAAAATACTTAGACCTCAGCAAGTGGCCATATGGAGATTAGTATTATTATATTAAGTGAATCCAAGTTGTGTCTTTGTAGTCCTTAGACTTTGTGAAATATACTTCTGAGACATGTAATGGATTTTCTGCTTACAGATGCCTTTTATCTTTCCTGTTAAGTGAATGTTTGAAAGTGAGAGTCAGGGAAAACACTTTTGAATAGACAATAATTAAAACGGCTGCATCTCATGTTCTCATAGACCAATAAATGTAACTGGAAAATGAAAATCATATTACCAAGTTGTGCTGCAGTTAACTTCTGTCCCAAAAAGATATAATCTGTTATTTTTTCTTTACTTTTAAACCAGAGTAAATACCTGAGAATAGGTGAGTTAATGATGTTGATGATTCACTGCCTGTATTTATTTGTCCTAATGCACAGTTATTTATATATAATTGATAGAATTAGCAATGCGAAAAATGCATTTCACGACAAAATATATAATCCATATTTCCCTGAATGTTTTATGAGGAGAAAAAATATCAAATCCCATCAGTATATCAATATTAATTGATTATGGTATAATTACTTGTCTGTGTTTCCACAGACATTACAGCCAATGTAAATTACTAAAGATTAGTGAATATAGATTAGGAAGCTTTCAGGATTACAGCAATAGTGCACTAATGCTAGGTTTACATCGCAAAGCCAAGTCAGATATCATACAAGGAGACATTAACTACTATTTCCCACACACAAGGCTTAAATCCTAATGCATTTTATTTGGTTTTTACTTTACCTGCAATAATATACTGAAGTGATGGATTATAAACAATGCATAATTGAGACAAAAATGATAATATTACTGCTACTTTATACGTATAAACAATGCAGTGGAACACCATATTATATTGCAAACATTCATGTCTGTGCACTCTAGTGAGTGTGTGAGTGCATACACTACTATTAACTGGTTCTGTAATTGCTGTGAAAAATATATGCGCCCAGCTTTTTGATTATTCGGTGCTCTGTGTCAGTGGAGGAGTGAAGTTGTAAGCTTAAGGGTATGGAATTTTCAAGTACTAGTAAATACCAGTGTGAAAATATTCTGTTTGGCTGCTGCAACATCAAAATCAATCTCCCTGTCACTTGTAATAAAATTGATAATCTATGGCTCAGTTTAGATTCTTGAGTATAATGTTTGATACTTCAGCTCATTGCTGCGAAATGTATTGTCCATCACTCTGCCATGCCCCGCCGTAACAGCAATCTTGTAAAACTGGTGCTAAAATTCAGTACCTATAGTCTATGTTGAATGCAAAAAAAATGGCCATGGATTTATGTCTGAGTGACTTTGACAAGGGACCAATCATAATGCTCAGACAGCTGCATCTAGAACATCTTTGAAATGGCAATGTGGAGTGCTCATGGTCAGCCAGGGTGATCATCTACTGAGAGTGGTCTAAGGAAGGAAAGGCTACGAATTGCCGAATGAATGAAGGCTATCCTGTGTAGTACAAACCCACTGAACGTTTCTGTGGTACAAATGGCAGATAATTTTGATGGTGGAGTAATGTGTCACAGCACACAGAGCATGGAGCCCTGCTATATAAGGGCCATGGATCAGACTTGTCCGTCCAACACATCCCGCAGATGCTTGACACATACCGCGCCGTCCACATGATGCAACAGAATACCAGATTCATTGGACAGGCAGCCGTCGTCCATTGCTCCATGGTCCAAATCCAGCACTTGCAAGCCCATTGTCAGAGGTGGGTAATTGACGTCCAGAGAGTAAAAGTCTACACCAAGATTTTGTTTTGGCCAACCAGTTTAATACTCTGTGACTTTGACTCTTTAAACTCATCGGGATGGTTGAAACTAAATCTTGGTCTGGACTTCTACTCTCTGGACCTGGATTACCCACCTCTGCCTATTGCCCATGGTCTGAGTGGGTGTCGATATGCAAGTATATTTATAAATAGTAGCTGTGAGGATGTGACTTTTGCAACAGTTGCCAGACCGACATAAAATGGGGAATTGGCAGAGAGAAGCATGTTTTACTATCAATCAATCTTTTGCACGACTGAATTAAGCCATTTGCTTCCATTTACTTTTTTGTAAATTCACTGCCTCAAAAATAGATAAATAAACTAATAAATAACTGATATCTCATTGTAGAAGTTGGTAAGTTATTCATTAGGTCAGGAATAAAAATTGGGGGGTGGGGGGTGCTAGGACAGCGTAATCTACAATCTGGATTTTAAGTTACATAAATGCTGCTATAAGATGAACATTCTTATTGTTCCTAGTTTTTGTATCTGCTGGGGAAAAAGTATTGTTTATTGCCCTAGTTAGAATTATTATTATTAGAATTATTACTAGTTATTATTAGCCAGGTGAGTTTGATATTTGGACTTCCTTACAGTAGACTTTGTTGCTACACTAACAGTGTGTATAACTGGTTCTTAAATGGCAATTTTAATAGTGAATCTACTGCTCGTAGATGGCTTTTATCTTCGCACTTAACTTTCTTAAAGTGAAAGTTTATAAAATGGCATTGGGACAGAAGTAATTATGTTATTATGCAAGCTACATCTTATTTTCTCACAGACCAGTGAATATAATGATATTTAAATATATTATAATAGTACCCACAAGGCCTGTAGTTAAATTTTCTTCCTAAATGATCATTTTCCAAATGTCATGCTCATTTTGATACACTTTGAGTTCTAATTTTTGGGATTTAGTGTATGAACACAAGAATAAAGCCATAGCTTTGCATGATGATGATGAATTGTAGGAATAAGATGTGTTATTCAGGCCACAGTGTTTCATATATCAGAACAATTCTTTTCCAGATGCTTTAGTGACAGACGAGAAAAAGCATCGTAGAAGTAAGCAGAGCTGCCCTGCATCCCTGGGGCGGTTGGGGTTCAGGGCCCTGCTCAAAGGCCCAGCGGTAATGTGAGTATGCTGCTGACTAAAGGATTCAAGCCCACAACCATTCAGAGCCAGGTGCAGACCCCTGCCCAAATAAGCTGCATTGTTATTATTGTATTACTATCTTCTGACATTATTATAATTCTGTTGCAGAATGAAGGGTATATTGGAAGCTGGGGAATATACATGAGGCAACCCACTGACCCTATTTTATAAAAATACATATGCAGTGCCTATTTCCCCATATATTATTTTCAGAGTTTATTAATTATGCAAAATTTTCAACTGACCCTGAAAATATATAAACAAATATGTGTTATAATAGTCTTCAGCATGGCTTGGTTTGGCATTGCATACATTTGAATGTCATCATGTTCAAGTTTTAGGGATTTGGGATTTGAATAGGTTGTTCATTTGAAATGTCCTTTGGATTGCGGGTGTGCTGTCAGGGCCTGTACCGTTTGACCCTACCCTTTGTGTTTCCTCCCAATTCGGCCAGCAGGTTTTGCTGTCTCTTGCCCTTCAGCCCCAGTGTGCCTTAGTCCCTAGTGTGTTTCCTCTGTTCCCCAGACTGCTGCATAGCTCAGTAGATTAAGTGCGTGGCAGAGAGTCTGTAGCCCTGC
Source organism: Petrocephalus sullivani (assembly GCA_026780845.1). Taxonomy (NCBI): domain Eukaryota; kingdom Metazoa; phylum Chordata; class Actinopteri; order Osteoglossiformes; family Mormyridae; genus Petrocephalus; species Petrocephalus sullivani. The sequence continues at coordinate 22,568,361 of JAODKM010000002.1, read as the reverse complement.
AGTCACACATGAGTGGCCAGCCTTACCTGTTTTGGTTGTTTTTTTGGTTTTGCGTTTTCTCCTAATGTTTATTCATTATTTTTCTTCCCAGATTTGGTTGGCTGTTGACTGGTTAGTCAGCTTAGGTTAGTGTTCCTAGTGTTTCCCAGTGTTAGCATCTTCAGGTTCATTTGGATTGGTTTGTGTTTAGTCCCTTTTATTTTGTGGTTTTCCCCTTGCTTTCAGTTTTGTTAATAAGCCCCATTTTGTCTCTCAGCTGACCTTTTTCCTGACTGCACCATGCCCCGTGTCCATGACACCTTGCCAGATAGTTCCTGCAGAAATTTGAAGTGTACTCCAGGTCATTATCTTGCTGAAGAAAAATAACTGCCCAATCGGCCATAATTTGGATGGAATGGCATGATTTATGAATATATACCCAGAACGCCATCACTGAGATCACGAACTTTGTCGATCCTGATCTTTAACTCATTTGATGATCACAATCACAGCAGTTACAGACAGTTCCAAAGATGTGTGGGACTGGCAAGCAGTTTCTCAAATTCTCAAGCACATTTTCTCTGTTTATAACCTTTTCTTTTGCTATTCTACTCACTAAGATTCAAGAATAACAAATGTGTGCTTCTGGAAAATGTATTTATAATAATCATAAGCCATCAACTGTGCCAAAAACAATATGGTCAGGTGGCAGTACTAAATTACTCATAGTGTATAACTGGATTTGTTGGTGTCCTGCAATGGACTGGCATTCAAATCTGCTGATATTGGTGGAACTATGTCTTGGTTATTTTTACATGTATTCATTCTGCTTGCAGAGAGTTCCCTACCCTTTCCCACCTGTTAAACTACATTCTTTTGTTAAAATGTGCTACAACCACAAAACAAAGCCATTTCGGTATGACGAGCCATAGGGATGCAACAATAATGTCTATTTTGATACATTGGGGTCACAGCCCGGTACAGTCACTTATTTTTTGACCTATGCTGAAATAATCAGCACATAAACAACACATAGGCTATTCAAGCAGCATGCTACTGCAATTTTAAACAAATACCTTTTGGAAGACCTTTATTTGAATCACAATTTTGCAAAAAGCTAAATTTATATATTGCTAATAATTGGTCCTGTCATCCTTCAGAAAAATATATGCACCCAGCTTTTTGATCATTTGGTTTGCTGTGCCTTTAGTAGCACACAGACGTGGGGTACTTATGGGTATAGAATATACAAGCAGCGATAAACCAGTGTGAAAAAGGCTGTGTTTGACTGCTTGCTGCGACTATTATGACTTTGATCAAAGTAAAGCCGCCACTGCTCTAGGAAGAGATCCAGCAGAACTGTGTGATATAAATTATTCTTTATTTGAGAAATGTTCTTTACTAATTAAAGAAATGGAAAATATTTACATGGAAAGAAGTCAGCTACTTAAACCAGCTTCAGAGGGCTTGTAGGTCACGCCCCAAAATCTGTATCCCTCTCTCTCCCTCAGGACCCCGCCCTTCTTCCTCCTGTGTAATTAGGAATACTCCACCCCCTCCACTGTGACACATTCATTATTTTTTAAATGAGGTTTGGGACATATACAGACTTTCACCAACAATATTTTGACACTTACAAAGTTCCATCCATCCATCCATCCATCCATTTTCTTTACCTGCTTGTCCTATTCAGGGTTTTGGGGGGGCTGTGGGTACAAAGCAGGGAACAACCCAGGATGGAGTTGTTTTGCAGGGCACACTCACACATCAGTCAGTCACACTTATGGGTAAAACTCCAGTTCACCTCAGCGTGTCTTTCACCTGTAAGGGGAAACCAGAATACCTAGACAAAACCCCACGACAACACTGTCAGGGCCGGTGTCCATCTGACCCTCCCTTTGTGTCTTTTCCACTTGTTGACTAGTTGGCACCATTGGTCACCCCCCCCCCCGAGAACCCTCTGATTGTGGGTTTGAGGCTAGCATGGAACTAGCATCACCAGTTTTGTTTGATCATTTGTCTTCTCTTTTTTCCCTAAGTGTTTGCTTTTAGTTATTTTTGATTCCCTGTTCAGCTCTGCCCTGCTTGTGTTTCAGGCGCCCGTGCTTGTACTTCTGTGTTATGTTATCGTCCAATTGTTGTATTTCTGTATGAAGTTAAGGTTCCCTAGTTTATGATGTTTACATTCCCCAACGTCTTGGCTATGTGTTGTTTGTTTATTGCCCTGTGCCTCTGTATGATTGGTTGATTAGTCATGTTCCACACCTACCCCCTTGTTAGCCCAGTTGTCTTATTTAAGTGCCTGCCCTGCTCTGTTCTCTAGACAGTCATTGTGCTTTGTTACTGAGTGTTTGTTGCTCTGGTTCCTTGCCTGCTCTCAGTGTTGCCTTGTTCCCAAACTTTTCTTTCCTTTTCCTTTCTCGTACTTAGTCCTGGTTAGCTTTGTTTCCCTGGTTGTGTTATTTTCAGTTTCTTAGTTAACTCGTTTTTTCCCTGTTTATTTTGATCCCTCACTGTCCTTTTGATTTAGCTTCAAGTCCTATGAAGCAGAGGTTTATTAAGCAAACTGAACACACTGGGAAAAACACCAATAGTCAACATAGCGCAATCACCCAAAGCTAAGATGATCAATGATTTTTTATTATTAATGATCATTATTGGAGCAATGTAACATCAAAATATCGCAATTTTAAATTGAAGTGTGACTGTATATAATTTTAAGACCTGACACCAGAGGACAGCACATAACCACTGGCACCTCTGACTGCTAACTGGCGGGGGGGTTCTGCAATGAGATGCTTAGGGCAAGGTGTGCAGGATGGGTAGGGCTCAGTGAAGGAAACCTGGACCCTGAAAGTAGGAGATGGGTGTCCCATCTGCCTCCATCCAAGCTTCCCTTCAGCTATGCCTCATCTAGCCAGGCTTCTCTTCACCAGACACCACAGCTGCGACTAATGAACTTGTACAGTATTACTTGTGCACATTTTGTGCGGATTTTGTTTTCAGTCCCCTCTTTAGTTGATATATCATCACTTACTATATTGAGCGTACCTTTTGCAACTCTCCTAATCATATGCGTGACTTCTGCCTGATTTATTAATTTCCTCGCTTTTTGTATAATATTTGATTTTCTCTAAATGACACAGTGATATTCTGCCTGTGCTGGAGTAACACATTTTGCATTATGGCTGGATTTGGATTCCTTTGTGTGTCAATACCTGCAACAGGATCAACTGTCTGTGTTCTGGACTGTGGACTGACGCAAATAGGTTTCCATGGCAACAACTATTCTGGGGTGTGTTTCCCAAAGGCTAGCAACTTAGTTGGATTCATTCAGTTGCATGGGTCCAACTATGTATGTTGCCATCGTATTTAGCAACTATGCTCTTGGGAAAAGCCTCGCTGCTTTGTTACTCCTTATCCCAATGCCTAATGGCTGTATGACCGAAGCAGTTCAACACAAATTCTACATTGTTATGCAGTTTGTACGACATTCAGTTTGAGGTCCAAGGCTGCAAATCTGTACCATTACCATTCATTTTTAAGGGCTATGTTCACTGCTGTATGAAATAAATCTGGGAATATAAGGGGCAAATGCATGCAGATTATTACAATGTCTGTTCCATTCTTCTGCTTGGCATAATTGTCAAGAACATGAAGTCTTATGTGCACCTATTTGTACAATATTGTGTGTGTTCCATTTTCGAGAGGTAATGGCAGGCATGACAGGCACACACACATACACATGGAGTTGAATCTGAAGAACACCACTAAGGATACAGAACATCTCCAGCTTAGCATACACTGCAAAAGGGAAACAGACAACACTTGTGATTTTCCACTTCTACCCTTTCCTTTAGTGTGTCTCATGGCTTTATGTGCCTGTAAACGGTCTGCAAAGTCATAAGGCCCTAAGTACATGCCAAAGGGTGTAACTCTCACCACAGAAACCATACTTCACTAATCTTCCTGAAACACCAAATCAGAATTCCAGCCTTTACTTCTATGACATGGTGAGGCCACCTTGAGAATACTCCTTTTAGGCCTACCTGCAAGAATCTATTTGCAAACGGTGGATGGAATGTGGACGGACAACCGACCAATCACAGCACACTGGGTTCATAGGGGGTGGGGTTTAGAGCTCTAAAAGAGCATTTCTGACACAGTGACTGTATAGACAGAGTGCACAGAGATGTACAGTATGAGAAATCATTTCAATGTTTTTAATGTAAAACAAAGGTAAATGCATCTAAATCTGTTATAGTAAACCCCCAGAATTAAATAATGAACGGTGAAAATGAGCATAATAGAGTCCCTTTAAAATAGGTAAGTTGGTACAGAAGGTTTTGGCTAGACCCTTGGCTTTAAATTACCTTCTGTTTAAAGAGCTGTTTTGCATACACCTCATACTTGTATGTTATGCTGTTTCAGGTTGTAGGTTAAATATACCTTATTGATTTGTCTAAGGACATGGCACCCCAGTGTCTCTGCCGTGTTTTACTCCAGTGTGAGTTCTGTTCATCTGTTAGCTCCCGGAACATAATGGATTGTCTTTAATATGCTATTTCAATGCTGCATTATCAAGTTCCAGTCAGGTGCAGTCTAATTGATGTGCAGAGGTATTAGCAGATTATGTCATTCAATCACACAAATCACCAACAGCTTGGGGTTGCATCATAAATGAAAGTATTCTGATGAAGACAATATTGCTATGAGGCATTGATACCACAGTGCCGTTGCTTGACAGCAAGAATATGACTTTTAATTAAAAAAAGGAAGGATTCATAGGTTACGTGATGTCTTGTGAACCTAGAGGGGTGAACAATTTGAGGTTTTATAAAAGATCTGCTCAACAGAGAAATCAGTTTATAGGTGTGATATTTTTTTATCACACTTCCTTAAATGGAATTTTAAATTAATAATAAAAAATACTAATAATAATAAACTCACCATTGGTGTCCTTTTTTGAGAAAAGCTCTTTGATAAAAATTCTGTATTATTTATCATATTGCAATCCACACACACATAGATGGCCAACCCTTTACCTTGATATTTTGAAGGTTTGAAGGGATTTAGGCAGAATGCAAACACAGACTTGGTAATCCTGTCCATATTGAATGGCACAGTGTTATAAGGCTTGCAAAGTTTAGCTAATCCAGTACATTTGCATGCATGGGGGCACAGTCAGATTAGACACAATTGGTCAAACTCTGCATCAAGTTATCTCATTTTATTTTTCTGACCTCTATCTCCAGACTAAAACTGGAGCTTAGCTACCCCTGGTCACCCCTTATGGCGCTGTTGGAGTAACATTATCTAGTTCTTCCCATCATGCGTATGTAATGGGGCAGGATTTGTCATAAAACTAAAAACTAAAATAGCAAATGGAACTTAATTGTTTCTGTCTCGGGTGGGAGTACACCAAAAAGATATAGTCACATAGCCAGACAGCTGACTTTGAGCAAGATGAGTTTGAGCCGCTCATTAAATGTGTCAAATTAATTTGCCTGATTAGTAAACAGTTTAAAGGTAAATTAAGTGCATCCATTACAGAAGAGTGAATGCTACCCTATGACAAATAACCCCTATAAGATCCCTGACATTACAAGATGACAGGTCTCCCCATCTTTATCACTGCAGATGCCTGCTTTATGGGGCTACAGGACAGTTTATATGACTGTAAATTATTTAAGGGTAGTGCTATTTAAAAATGTTCATGTGCATTATGCATAACGTGCATAAGAAAACATGGTAACATTTTACGTAAGGGTGCTCTTCATAAGGCTACATGACACCAACATAAGCCCTTCATGACAGCCGACATACCTTTTCCTAAGAATTTATAAAGGTTTATTCTGACTTTTGTAGCTGTCATAAATGGGGACGTGGGGAACTCCTGTGTCAAGTTGACACATATGTCGACTGTCATTGGTTTATGATGACATAAAGTTGTGTTATGGTACTTTTTTCATTTCAAGTGACAGAAGGTTATAAGACTGACTTTACACTTCAGTTTGTCAGAGTGACATAAACTGAAAAGTGCCCTTAAGTAAAGTGTTACTGAAAACATATATGTGTATATTTTAAATTGAATGTAGAAAAATTAGTCTGTATTTCATTGTCAAAGGTTGCTAAAATAACCAGCCAGAATCCAAGGAAACATGCAACTGCAAACTGTTCATACTCAGAATACCCCCGTGTGGACATGACACATAGCAGTGTAAAACACTGGTTTGTAAATGCACTGTATGCCATTGTTTTACATATTTTTCTCCTCTTTAAAACATGACAATACTGAGTGTTATTTCACTTCAGGATGATGTTTGAACTCAGCAGTGGCCAATGTGGTTTAATATTCTATATCAATGTTTCCCAATCCAGTCCTTGGGGACCTACAGTCGGTCCATGATTTTACTCCCGCCGAGCTCCCTACCAGACAGTCCACATTTTTGTCCCTCATAGCTCCCTATTGGGTCTGTCGGTCCCCGATTCCCGGACTGGGAAACACTGTTGTTCATCCTGATAACTCACTGTGTTCATGGTTTTTGTCAAACGGCATGTTTAAACCCCCACTATAAGACGGTATATATAAAGCTGTATAGCGGGGCAAGAATGAAGGAATAAATAAAACATAGATACCTTTATAGATACCTTTACGATGCATTGTAATGGTCGGTATAAGAATTAAGAATGCCACCCATCCATCCATTATCTACCACTTTTCTGGGTCGGGTCACCGGGCAGCAGCCTAAGCAGGGAAACCCAGACTTCTCCAGCGTGTCCTGGGTCTTCCCCAGAGCCTCCTCCCAGTGGGACATGCCCGGAACACCTCACCAGGGTGGCATCCAGGAGTCATCCTAATCAGACGCCCGAGCCACTTCATCCGGCTCCTCTCGATGCGGAGGTGCAGCGGCTCTACTCTGAGTCCCCCTGAATGACTTGAAGTATTCTTTCGACAGACCCACAACGTCCCTATTTGAGGTTAGCAGCACCCCATCCGCACCATAAACAGTATTGATGCTGTACCACTTTCCCTCCCTGAGCCGCTGGATGGTGTACCAGAATCTCTTCGAAGCCATCCGGAAGTCGTTCTCCATGGCCTCTCCAAACTCCTCCCACACCTGAGTTTTTGCCACGTTCCGATTGGCCCGCCAGTACCCATCAGCTGCCTTTGGAGTCCCACAAGCCAAAAAGGCCCAATAGGACTCCATCTTCAGCTTGACGGTATCCCTCACCGCCGGTGTCCACCAGCGGGTTCGTGATGATTAAGAATGCTTTGTACTACATTGTGAAGGTACTTATACTTCATTATACATGAAAGCTTCATAAAGCATTTATAATGCATAATAAACATTGCTGGAATGAATTATAACCTTTTAGAAATATGCTTATAATGTCTTTTATAGACTTGGCATTCACAGAAAGTGTTACCTACCTACCTTACTTACCAAAGTAAATGAATGAGCCTTAACATATTGGAGAGTACATACAAGTCTACAGAAGACTCCCTTTTACTTCTGTAGCAATAAAGGCTGATGTGAAAATGAAGTGAGGATGAACACATATGATAGTAATATGGGGGTATTGGTGGTTGGCACTGCAGTGTATCTCAGTGCTTATTGAGTATGCATGGCTTCCCTGTGCTGGATATTATGTGGTTAGATGAATTGGCTTTCCATAGTGTGTGAGTGTGCTCCGTTCAATGGACTCTAATGGACTCCCTGCCTTGTACCCTGGGCTGCCTGGAATAGGCTCCAGGTTTGCTATGGCCCTTGATAGGAAATAATGAACAATGAACATGAATGTGAGGTCATGGCCAAGAAGGCACCAGGAGGTAGCTTAAAGGAGTTAGGACCATTCATTGACTCAAAGCAAAACTATTTATGGATTGTTTTTGGCCTAAACAAAAATAAATATACCAATCATCAATGCATGTTCTCTGACTGAATTACTCTCCCAAAAGGACTGCCTTAAGAATGAATTCCATAATACATTTTACCTTGAGGGTCAAACCATTTGTGATACCTCAAAATTTTGACTCAAAAAGTACTACTTAACATTTCACATTAATTCTCTCAGCACTCAATGGTTATGTATCCATTTGGGGCTGTCCTGTGCTGGGTCACAGAGCCCATCCTGGAGGGTACAGCCACCAACCCATCACAGAGTACACATACTGCACGTTTTTGGCTTGTGGGGGTAAATCCGGGAATTTTGAAGAACATGCAAATGTAGAGCCAAGCGGCAGAATGGAACCACAGTCCCACAAGTGCCAGGCATACCACCCAATACGCAGCGAATTATCATCCTAACCATCTACCCATCTATCCATTTTCTACTGTATACTGGCTTTTCCTCAGCCCGGGTCACAGGGTCCAGAGCCTATCCTGGAAGCTACTGTAATTGATAATGAAACCATGTCACGCTCAGTCAAAATAATATGGTTAACTGCACCGTCATCATAATTTAATGACAATATGAAAACGAGGGGAGCTTAACATCCATGTCATAACACAAAAGCTAAATTAAAAAATTAAATCATAAACGGGAGGAGGCTGGCAGCACTCATCATGACTGCTGTGTTAAAAGTTCACATGCCATTGTTAGCTACTACTAGCTGCCACATGTGCGGGCTTAGATGATTCTCGCAATGATAACATTTTCTGGATCATAGAATTTATTTAAAACTAGCATTACGAAAATGTTTTTGTTTACCTGTAATTTATTTTCTTTACCCTATAACACCAGATTGCTCTATGTTTCAAAACATCAAAATTATATATTATCATTTAAAAAATATAAAGCCATATTCAGTCTGGTAGCACAGATCTTTTTGATCTCATGCTCCATGATTTCAATTGCCATTGCTATGAAAACCAGAATGTTTGTCACATGACACCAGTACATCTGTGCTCTTTAAATATTTGTTTCTATGTTCTTGATGATCGTATACTGAATGACCTCTGTGACAGGCAGCTTTGTTTCAGGTAGTAACGTTAGATGTACAATCTGTAAGAAGCATAAATCATTATGCCGTGTATATACTTGCCATTTATTTCAGGGTCATGTAGAACCCCATTCGTTCTTTACCTTGTTTATTATTATTATTATTATTATTATTATTATTATTATTTTATTTATATAATTATAATGTTTTGTTTTATGTATTATTTACTTAAGCAGTTCAATCAGAATAAATATAGAGCTTGCATAAGTGCCGATGAAATGTTTGTTGGCATAATTCAGGACTGCACTCAGACCGATGGCTAAATAACACTCAGTTCTTCATTTGTCGTGTTATAGACCATTGGACTGCGATTCTGCACCCCTAGTCGCTGTCATTCACATGAAATTGGTTTGCTGACAATTAAATCTGTCAGTATTTGTACACTTTTCCAGGAGTAATTCTCAATAATTCTTTGAAAGGAGGTCATCTTTAGATTTGTGCAGTATTGTTGCTTGTACAGCAATATATGCATATTTGATGATGCGTTTTTACCTGAAAATGTTTGATTTTACTGAAGGTTTATATTTTACCTGCATCCAGTTGTGTGCTTAGAAAATAAGTAAACCTCTTTTTTATTTTTTGCTATACCAATTATCAGGCAATCTACACCTAAATCTAAATAAAGTAACATGAGTTAGCAGAATGTCATGACTTATGTACAATGAAGATAACATAAAATAATTTATTCAATTATTTTTACTGAAAAACAGTTACAAAACACAAAATAGAAACAATGTGTAAATCTGGGAAACAATTCATTATTACCTATATCACCATCAAATCTAATTCCTTCACATTTAATCATAACCAGCACAATATATCATTATTTCAGCCTTTTTATATGAAGCTGACTTCACCTATTGGGCAATGGGCATTTCCTTTCCTTCTACTCTGAATGGCTTCTAAGAGACAAACGTATTTATGCCATTGAAGATTCTAGTGTAATTACTAATTGTACAGTAATACTATCATGCAGTGTTCCTCAGTTTGTCTTCCACTGTGAAACAGTCCTTTAAATATAAGCAGATGTACATTTTTATTCAGTCTGACAGCCCCACTCCTGTCTAGACGTTAAATGAGTCTGGGGATCATCAAGTTACTGGACGAAATTAGTTTTTGCTTTTATTAGCCTTAAATCATTAGACAAAGGGGCAAAGCATCACTTTATCTTGCAACATATAACTTGATTTTAAATTAAATGTCTTAGTAAAACAACATTTCACACTAAGGGTATATAGATCCAGTTTTGGAATGACTTTCCAACGGAATTTATAACAAAACTTTTAAATGTAAACAATATACAATCTTACATATTGTATAATTCATTGGTTAAATTGTATAGGTGTTTAGAACACATAACACAATAACACAACAGAGAAATACATATAAGTCTGGTCAAGCTAACTAGTCTTATTAAATCTCTACATGCAATCCAATTTGCATCAGGAAAATAGCAGTCCTTGTGCCTTGTGCAGGTCTGCCTCTGTGCGCAATTCATCCTCTGCAACTGATCCAGAATGCAGTTGCTCGACCCATGTCCAACCTTCCCAAGGTCTCCCACACCACACCATTGTTACGCTCCCTCCACTGTATTCTTGCAGCTTCAAAGCACTGATAGTTGCCTACAAAGCCAAAAATGGTCCCGTACCCTCCTACCTAAATGAACTTATCACACCCCGCGCTGCACCAGGCTCTCTGATCCTCCAGCACTGCTCGACTGGTCCCACTATCTCTCAAAGCTCAAAGAAGACATGCATCTAGAATCTTCTCTGTTTTGGCACCTCTGTGGTAGAATGAACTTTCCCAGATGTCCTAACAGCTGACATGGCGACTAGCAACCTACCTCTTTCAGAAGTACTTGGATTAGCACTCCTAGCATTATACACTTATAGTACTAAAAAAAAGAAAAACTATCTGCCAACAGAGTTTTTAGACGGATGGTTTTCTTAGCTCTTTTGAAACTGTATCAGAAGGTATTCACTGATGGAGACTTCTAAACACTTATGTAAGTCGCTCTGGCTACGGGCCTTTTAAATACTGTAAATGTAAATGTAGTTTTTGGGATAGGATCTGGACCCCTGAAACCCTGCATAGGACAAGTGGGCATAGAAGACGGATGAATGGATGATGGAAGGATGGATGGGTGGATGGATGGAGCAGTTAAGGTCAAGTGAGCTGCTATGTTCCTTTTTGTGACAGGCTAACACATAAGATATAGGATGTAAAGTGGGTTATTACCTGTTCTGATACCTACCCCTGCATCTAGCCCGGAGTCTCCTCTGTGTGGCCGTCCCTCCCCATTTGGTGGCATTCCTGCTCTGTTACCAGCTAGCAGGCAGCATCCATTTTCCATGACAGCTCTCTCCCAGGTTTTGGCCCAGGGGAGAGGAAGGCACTCTCTGCCCAGCACATTTCACTCCAAATAATTGTTATTTAATTACACCAGAGGCTGTATCATCTGTAGTAATTACAGAAGGCATGTCAGCTTCCAGATAATGGAGTGAAACATTATTGCAGCAATGCCGGATTGCTCTGTCCATCAGAAGCCACTCTCTATATGTCTGATAAGGCCAGTGTAGCTCAGCCTGGCTACATGCCGAGTGACAGGGAGACATGAACGACCACTGTCTGTGCTCTGAAAAAGGCGGCAACTCTGTACTCTGCAGACGGAATGTCTTTTATGTGTATTTTGAGCTGCTGGCATTTCGGGTAACAGAATTTTAAATATTTGCGCTTACAAAAAAAATCTTAACAGATTATTGTGTGTTGCTTTGTTTTGTGGTGTTACTTATTACCTCTTAAATTATGTATTAACATATATCAAAATTGTAATATGGACATTGTAACTACTAAGAATAACCCCAAGGATCGCGGCACCGATTAAAGCATCAAGCAAAAATCAGGCTGACTTTTGGCTTTCAAGTGTGTCCAGAATCCATGAATCAATACACTCAGCAGTCTGTTTATGGCACCACGTAGTGCAGGGACACTCCAACTGGGGCGAGTTTCAGAGCATGAGAAACTTCACATTTAAAGCATAGTTACGGAATAAAGACGGCTTTTTACTGACAAGCCATTTTTTAATCACAGATCAAATTTGTAATACGTGTATTTGGATTTTGAATGGAAAAGAAAAGTATATGGTAAAAGCCCACAAAGCTATAATTAATGAACAAACAAAAAAACAAATAAAGAAAGAAAAAAATAAAGTAATAGACTTGTGCTGTGAGGCAATAATTCCTCTCACGATATTGCTTGTAATATTGAATATTTTGAAATTAGTATATGCTGAGATGTCCACATAATCTGTACAATTTCCCTTGAATCACTGGTCATATAGGCAATTCCATTCATCACTTGTGGCATAGCAAGTGAAGCTAAAATAACTTGTTCGTCAAGGATACACCGATATACAGCATAAACATTTGAATAAGTTAGTAAACCTAGATATCTGTTCACTAAAAAAATTGTGAATGATTCTTTTATTTTCCTAACCCCCAAGCAACAAGGCTAATGAAGGATATTTTACTAAAGATGATCAAGATCATTTAAGAATGTATCAATAAATTGATCTTTTCGTTTCCAAGTCTCACAAAAAAGTGATTCATGAAATTGCCTAGATCCAAAATAGCTTGTTAGTCTTTTAATAAATGTTAAACCCAAGTCTAATCAGAATCAGAAATGCAATCAGAAATGCATTGCCTAAGAATTTTCTGCATTTATGCAATTTATGCAAGCAATGTCTATAGTATATATTGATCCAGGCCCAGACATCACAATAACACTGATATAGTCTTGGCAATGTACCAAAATACTTGCTTTGCTTTTCTACTTCTGGAGGTGTCTCTGCTATCCTACTTTTCAATTGAAATGTCATGTTTGACAGTACAGATTATCGTATGTTCTACTGGAGATTAGTGCATCTTGTCCGTCTTTGTGGACAGGCTCTTCTTTGAGCTTAAAGAACTCAGATGCTGACCTTACGAAACAGTGATCAAGGTAACCGTGGTATTATTTCTTTCTAACATACACACAAATGCAGACACACATCCATGCATTACTATCTTTATGGGGACTGTCCATTCATTCCTATGGGCATAACCCTAATACCAGTTTTTTAATTGCAGTCACTGATTTGTATAAAATTGAGGTTATCCTTGTGTGGACACTTTTGGTCCCTACAAGAGAAATAATAATAGGTTTTTATTACATTTTGGGGACATTGGCAGACACACACATTTGTATTCCTATCTTACTGACTCCATTCATTTCTATGGAAAAAATCCTAATCCCAAACACGACACTCTTAACTCCTACATACCAAATTTACAAAGAAAATGGAAGGCAAGCATTTTTAGCTTTTTGATTGCATTCACAGATTTGTACAGTATAAAATGAAGTCTGAAGTAGTGAGGACTGAAAAAACGTTTTTTTTTGAGGATCTGCTATACTTTTATAATATAGCAAAACCTGTACACACACACACACACACACACACACACACACACACCAAAGTCATTATGGAAGAAATGTTCCAAAATGAATTACGCATAGATGATTGCTCACAATTGTAACATGGCATAAAACCTTCCTTCCAATAAAACTACCTCTAGTTGGCATGACATGCATGAGTTGAAACATTTCCAAAGGAAAAAAAAAATCTTTCCAGCAAGGACCATTCAACACAGACAATTCATACTGGCACATAGGTGTAGTATGAATACACTTAAGCCTAGCATAACCAAATGATTTTTACCAAAGCATTCAGCAACAAGAGAAATAAAAACAGCCACCCTTGAGAGACGTGGTAGCTATTCCCTCCCCACACCATTATCCTTCATTTGGTCAATATGACTTTGCTCATGACCTACAAACCCAAAAACCATTAAATATAGTAATTCCCTCTGTGATGAATGGTTATGTCTGCATTTAAGCAAATAAACACAGCTTTTCATGGACATACTCAGAATATTACTTGTAAATCCCCGTAGAGGGAATTATCTGTGAACATTATAGCAATCTACCTGAAACGTCTGTTGTGCAAGTTGTCAGTGCCTGCTGAGACATCCCAGTCCATCCTCTTTTGAAACACATACTCTATTTAAAGTGTGCCTAAATGATAAAGAAAGTGTCACCCACTTTCAAGGGATTGAGATGTAGGTTTTTGGCTTATCGTTTTCTTCAGTCATTCACAAGGTGCCCCAGAGGCAAACATTTATCCCTTGGAATCACAGAGGTCAAACAGAGAGGGCAAAAGGCTGAGATATTGCATTAACCCAGCCTGTGATGTACAGAGACAGTGCATGTGCTCAGCTCAGAACCAGACACCGAAACTGTGGTGCCAGCACAGTCTGGTATAGGATTCACGGAAGCAAGCCAATATGATGGCATGTTCTGAATCAACAAAGCCACAGCCCACCGGGCTATGCTTGAGGCAGCTATCTGCAACACATTTTGAGCAGGAACAGCCTGAAGAGCCTGACAACTAGGTAGTGAAAAGCACAAAAACATGCACAATGGCACTTCCCATTTGCCACAGGTAAAATGTGCATGGAACCCCTAGGGCAGGTTGTGGCGTGAGAATTTATGTTTGGGCCAATGTACCTGCAATATAGTGTAAAAGTTTATATTTTTGCATCGCTTTGATCCAGATATGTGAACTACTACGGAAAAGCAACCATTCTAAACTAGTTTATGGAGCTGGTCCATGTAACACACAGAAGATAACACTTGAAATGGACATGATATTTGCTTCCATCAGCCGTGCATTATGGGTAAGGATGAAGGATGGAGGGATTCCAGGTCAAAGACTAGATTTGCCACAACCACTATCAACTGGGATGAAAAATAGGGAAACAACAAAGTTTTGTAGACAAATGCATGCATAAATTTGCCGGAAAGACAGCAGCTGAGGATCATGACGTTTGCCTGATGAATATGCTAACAAAAACACTTGCTTAATGCCTTGGGGAAAAGCATTGCCAGATTAGATCTCCCAATCTAAGGTTAATGACATTCAAAAAAGACACACACGTGCATGGCATTGTTAATGGTGATTGACTGCACTGTACAATTATCGATTCATACCATAATCTACATCAAATTAGTCAAAACAATCATTATTTAATTAATCAAATTATGAGCAATGAATTTAAGATAAACCATTTCAAATAAAAAATACACTCAATCAACCTGCACTCCCGTACTTGGTCGTAGTTGATCTATTTAAATTTAACCTAGGACTGTACAGCCTACAATTTCTGGAATTACCCACCCCTGGTGTACAAGGATGCTTTGACAATCGACTGGTCTCTCCATTGTTTTACCGTTATAGAGTACTCAGCAAAATTGTCAGGGGTGGGTCAAATTCCTCTTTCTGGCAGCTTGTGACTGACTGAAATTGATCCAAAAAAATCTATTTCAATAAAAATTAAACATTGATTTTACATGCATAAATTGGCTGTTACTTGTCAATGAGGTGCATCCATATTTGATTTTCCTTGTTTACAAATCCAAGTCACTTCCTGTTTAATTGTTCAGAATTTATAATACCGCAGGGTCTGTAAAGCATGTAAATATTTGTGGTACTTTCATGTTATATGGAACTTTTTTACAAACTTAATACCAATATATCCTCGACCAACTGTTAAGAGACTGAATGACTTTGGTTTTGTAGAAATAATTTGGGAATATAAAATATATTTTATATAAAACTTTCTCCCGAAGCACCCCCCACTGGACCCACCAAGGGACACAGTCATATACCTTCTCCAGGTTCACAAAACACATGTAGACTGATTGGGCAAACTCCCGTGAACCCTCCAGTATCCTTGTGAGGGTGAAGAGCTGGTCTAGTGCTCCACGACAAGGCCGCAAGACCCTCCTACCCTGTACCCAGGCACAGATCTTCGAGTGAGGCTGAGGAGTATGATCCCTCTGAATTTGGAATGCGTCCTCTGATCCCCTCTCCTAAAGATTGGAACCACCACAAGGTCTGGGGATTTCCACCATGACAGGCACCAGCAACCTTATGGCCACAGTTCCTCACAGCTGCCTCAGCAATGGAGATCTGGAATGTTACCCATTCAGGGTCAATGCCTCACTTGGGATGCAAAAGAAGTTCTGCCTGAAGTATGGGTTGAAGATTTCCCTAGATCCCAGCATACCCTCAGTATGTGTCTATCCAGCATTTTCCCCCACCATCTGACCCTAGTCACCATCAAGTAGTGATCAGTTGGCAGCTCAGCTCCTCTCTTCACCCAACGATATGATTACAAAATCACTCATTAAACTGCAGCCTAGGGTGCTCTGGTGCTAGGTGCGGTTATGAACGGCCTTGTGCTCGAACATGGTGTCTGTTTTAGACAAATTGTAGTTAGCACAGAAGACCAATAATAAAGCGTCACTTGGGTTGAGATCAGGCAGCCTGTTCCTCACAATCACACCCTTCCCGGTTATTACCCACATGACTGTTAAGTCCCCCAGTAAAACAATGAAGTCCCCAGAGATGGTGCCTTCTAGCACCTCAACCAAAGTCTACAAGAAAAAGACTGGCTTAACTCCACCGTACTGGCACTGAACAGGGGGGCTATGAGTAGACCAACACTTGCCCAGCGTCGTTCACCATGGCCAACTCTACACTACACAATATAGTTCAGCCCTCTCCAGGAGGTTGGTTCCAGAGCCCAAGCCATGCATTTAGGTGTGCCCAACTTTATCTAGTCAGGTTATCTGTACCTCCCACAGCAGCTCAGGCTCCATTCCCACCAGAGCAGTTATGTTCCATATTCCTAAAACTAGATTTGGTAGCCAATGATCGGTCCATTGAGGTCACTGCCTTCAACTGCCACCCAATATACCTTGCATCAGACCCCCATGATCCCCCCAGCACATGGTGGGCCCACTAGAGGGCAGACCCATGTACTTGCTTCAGGTTATGCCCGACTGGCCCCCAAGAGTAGAGACCCAGTCACCGGGTTCTCAAGGCCGAGCTCCAGGGCAGGGCCCCAGTCTGCCCAATCCAGGTGGGGTCACATGATCCTTTATATTGGTCTTCATAGGGAGTATATATGAACTGCACTTTGTCTGACTGCTCACCTAGATTTGTCTTGGAAGACCACACCAAGGACAATAGGCCCTGACAGTATAACTCCTAGGATCACAGAGGCACAAAATCTCCTTCACCATGATAAGGAGGTCATTAATGGAGGGGTAATTGAATTCAGTTTTAATTAGTTTTTATAGTACCATTTCTAAAGTAGTTTTCACGTAATGTAGGATTCTGCAACAGTGTCAAAAGTAGATCTGAAGCAGAGAAAATTGCCACAGAATTGTAGAAATGCTCATTTACTTTTAAACAAGAAATTGAAAACAACACAAAATAATAAACAAATTGCTAGAATTGGCATGGGGGGAGGGAGGGTCACGTTAGTTCTAAAACCTTCTGTACTAACAATGTACCTTAAGGAAAAAATTCTAACAGAATGGAACTCCAGCAGGTCACTCAGTAATGTGCTGTAAGTCACGTATCTTTGGAGATGCAATCTAATTTTGAAATCACTATATATGTTGTTAACCGTCTTTGCTGTACCACTTTTTTTTTTTTTTGGAGAAATAGCTTAAAGATGTTTAAAGGTTATTTAAAAGTGAGGTGTAAAAGTGAAACAAGTAAAACTCAATTGAGATTTCAAAGAGAGCCATGAGGAGGGGACGTAGCAATGTCATTTTATTAATCTAATTTTAAGATTTCATGAGACTCCCACAGTGAAGATAAAGTTATGCTTCCACAAGACCTTGCATAGATATATTTTTCAAATCCATCTTTGCTTTCTGAAGGGTAGGTGAAATATGTGATTTAAGTTAGCCAGTATTGTCTTTTTTGTATTAATAATAAAATAAAAACAGCATTTTTTCCTTACTGCGGCACTGCATCTGCAGTCTGGACAGAGCCGATTCGGAATGTTTCGAGAGCTAATTGCATTGCTCAGTCTAGGCACAGAGGTACCTGAGAACGGGGAAGAGGGGAGGAACAGGCAAGGAGCAAAGACACTATTGATCTGAGAAATTAAGCTTCGAAATTCACAGTGGGCCGGATCACCAGCACTGTCAATCTGCAGTGTCAGTAACTGCTGGTTTAACACGAAGGGAAGCAATAAGGTAACAAATGAGTCAGTAATTTGTGGCATAGTGAAATCACACAGTAGGATTCAAATCCTCTTTTCCGATATATCTAATAGAAACATAAACATTATTGTGTTATTATGTTATTGAGAGCAGCAAAGAAAGTTAAACAAGTACATTACACGTAGCTATAACAGGAGTTGGCTGATGTAAAATAGCCCATCTTGAGCATACAAAACCATTGACTTGAATGCATCCTGTACGTGCCTCGTACTGTGCCTCGTACTGCCTGACCAGAAAAATCAGCTGAAAAACAGGATAAATGGATGACTCGATTGACTGACTAATTGTTGGCACTATGGGTGAAATCTTTATTAGGTACAGAGATGTTTAAATAAAACTTGCATGGTCTTATTGAAGAGTGTATTCATATCTTGTGTATGCTAATTAAAGATAAGTAATTTATATTTAATGGTGTGTCATATGTGAACAGGCTTAACTGAAGGAATATTAATCCCAAATCTTGCCCTTATATGGTAGCACAGTGGGAAAAACTGGGGTTGGAGGTTATAATGTATTTTGAGGGAGTGGATTTTGCATTTTGTCCTGGGTTTGCAGTGGTTTCTTTCAAAGACCTTTAGTTACGCTAACAGGCATCTTTAAATTGTCGATAGTGTACTCTTTGATGGCCTGACGTTCTCTTCAGTGTATGTCCCTACTGTAAGTCCTATGCTGCCCTGGATTGGTTCCCAGTTCCCTTGTGACCTGTCTCAGGTTAAGAGTTTGTACGATATATGGATCCCCATACCTGCTTATCCAACCACGGACTTGTGGTGCAAAAGCAGTACAGCATTATGTTATCTGTATAACCCCATGCTGCCATATCTTTTAATGTGTTCAATACTCTGAACTGTGAAACTGTGAACACTGGGAGGAAAAAAAGTATTTGAAAGAGGTTTTCAATTAAATGAAATTGCGTAGATTTAAAAAAAAAATATCAATTCTTATGGTGCTGTTTCAGATTATGCCGCAACTGGTCTCGGGATGGAGACATGGTTGACTGCGATTGATTTGTTCTGCATTCATCTTACTTCTCAGCAATTTACCTTTTTTTGGGGGGGGGGGTTTCGGGGTGTACTTCATCGGATATTAATTGGCAAATGATTGTTCCTGTTGAAAAAGGGTTCCCTGTATGGGGAATTTATATTTATACCTTTCAATTACTCTAAAGAAACTTGGTCATGCAGTCTCCTTGTTAAGATTTTAATATTGAACAGTTATAGAATAATACTTTTAGTCATGTGACTGATGTAGACCTCAAAATAGACTGGCGCCTATCGGGACAGAACAGTGACTAATGATAGGGTGTTCTGGGACTTACTTACAGATGAAACAACTATAGAATTACTGGGACCTAAACGTCGTAGGGATATGTAATTCCAGGCATTCCATCACAACCTGATGGCTGGACACTTAGGACCCAAAAAATCCCCAAAGGTTAACAGCAAATTATATTAGTCATTTGTTAAAATGTTCATGGGGGTGTCAAGGTATGAAATCTTGCCATTGCGCCCTTGCTGATTTAGAGCCCTTGTAAGAATCAAAATGGATCCCTTTGGGCATTTGTACCAAAGTGCACAAGAGGCTTATATTATTCATTTCAGACAATACCCTGAAAAAGATTCTGACAGACTAATGCATGTCTCTAGAGCATGTGTGACACATTAAAACAATGCAGGGTTGCCATCTCTCATGTATCTGGTGTGATACTCATGCTTTCAGACTCTTACACTCATGCAAGAAATCTTAGGGCAAATCTATATTTTTCCAATATAAACCTAAAACTAGCTACATCCAATGTGTTGGGGTAGTATGCAAACCCTACAGACTATTTACAAGGTAATAAAACTGTTACATGCATGTAAGAGTATGTGCAGACTTGTCTCAAATAGAAATTTTCACCAAAACTGGCAACCCTGCACTGTTAATAAAAAAGCATTAATAACAGCCTGAAGCCTGGAAGGGGCTGCCAATAGCAGAAAGTCCGGCACCAAAGTGCCTGTTGTCAAAGTTGGTTTTTCACCATTAAATGTCTGCCTTTCTTAATTTAAATGAATCAGAAACCACACCATTGTGTATATAATGTAGTTTATAATGTAACTTAAGCGCAAAATCACTGGCAGTCAGTAATGGATGCATTTTAAAAACAACATAATTCATCCAATTATTCAAATTATTGGTAATCCATAATAAAGGAGAAAAAAGGAGCTTCCCCAGTGCTTTATAAAAAAATGTATGTGAGTTGCTATAAGGTTTGCCGACTGTGATCCCTCTTCGACATGCACCTACGTAAAATACATTAAAGCATTTTGCAATTTCTGTAACTCGGGTGACCGATTTTTAAGTAATTAAAAAAAAATTAATTTGCTCTGTCAATATAATGATTGCTGCATCTCGGTTAAATATGTTAGCCAGGTAAAGGGTAATTGGATTTGTAACTGACACCTCTTCTTGGCTCGATGAGTGCGAGCTGCTTTCTGAGTCTCATCTTCGTGAGAGTGATTGATTGTTACCAACAAATAACTGCCATAACTGCTTATTCAGCACGGGGTCACCGTGTGACTGGAGTCGACACAGGAAGCGTAGGGCGCAACGCAGAGGACATCCAGGCTAGGATGCCAGTCCACTGAAGGGGACACACTCAAACAGACGATATGCAAAATTCTGAGATTCCATTTAATCTACAGTAGCTAAATGTTTTTGGACTGTAGGAGCATCTTGAAACATCCAGAGGAAACCCACTGAAAAATAACAAGAACCTTAAAACTTCACACATGGAGCTAGGATTGGAATCGGGTTCCTGTTAACTCATCAGGAGACTTAGCAGCCAACATCTGAGGAGGCAGCTATTTAGCTTACCAATTTTGCTTTGTCCCCAATGGTGCTCATCGTACTACATGTTTCTCCTGCCCCTAGAAGTATTTGTACCCCATGCATTGCCAACATAGCTACAATAGCACACAGCTCCACAATCGTGTTGGGGTGGGGGTTTGCCTAGGCCTTCACATGGGTTTTGACTGGCACTATAATACAGTAGCAAATTATAAGCATCATTATTTTACAAGCATATTTCAAACACATAATCCCTTTCTCCAGAAATCTTCTGTTGTATTTGAGATGGCATCTGGGTTATATGCATTTTTTATCTTCTTAATTATTGTTGGAGATGCAGATATTAATCCAGTTATAATGTTGTAACACTGTTGTCACTGTACATTGTCATGATTGTCATGGCACCGTCAAATTGCAGAGGCTTTTAGGCTCTAGATATGCTAGTATAATGCTGTTTGATGGGCTTGAAAGAAAGGCAGTCTCAATATTCAGATGCACAACTGATTTAATTGGTTTTGGCTCTTTGTGGGTTAAATGGTACAATCTGTACATTAGAATTGACTGATAAAAATAATAACCAAATTATAGAGCTGCTGGCAGTTATTATGCAACAGGCATTTGCTGGTCATGACCTTGCTGTCCCCACTTACTTGTCAGTGATAATTCGTAGCAATGGCCATCATAATAACCTTCAGTGTACATTCTCCTATCCCAGTGATCCTCCAGCACACACACTAAACTGTATTGCCAGAAGTATTGGGACATCTGCCTTTACACACACATGAACTTTAATAACATCCCATTCTTAATACATAGACTTTAATATGGAGATGGTCCACCGTTTGCAGCTACAACAGCTTCAACTCTTCTGGGAAGGCTTTCCACAAGGTTTAGAAGTGTGTTTATTGGAATTTCTGACCATTTCTCCAGGAGAGCATTTGTGAGGTCAGGCACTGATGCTGGATGAGGAGGCCTGGCTCACAGTCTCCACTCTAATTCATCCCAAAAGTGTTCTATAGGGTTGAGGTCAGGGCTCTGTGCAGGCCAGTCAAGTTCCTCCACACCAAACTCACTCATCCATGTCTTTATAGAGCTTGATTTGTGCATTGGCGCACAGTCATGTTAGAACAGAAATTTTCCAAAATGGCTTGGTCCAGTATGCTGTATGCTTCCTTTTACTGGAACTAAGGGCCAAGCCCAACCTATGAAAAACAACCCCACACCATAATCCCCCCTCCACCAAACTTTACACTTGGCACAATGCAGTCAGGCAAGAACTGTTCTCCTGGCAGCTGCCAAACCCAGACTCATCCATCAGATTGCCAGACAGAGAAGCATGATTCGTCACTCCGGAGTCCAGTGGCGGTGTGCTCTGCACCGCTGCATCCGACGCTTTTCATTGCACTTGCTGAAGTAAGGCTTGGATGCAGCTGCTCAGCCATGGACACCCATTCCATGAAGCCCTCTGCGCACTGTTCTTCAGATTAGCACATGCTAATCTGAAGGCCACACGAAGTCTGGAGGTCTGTAGCTACTGACTCTGCAGAAAGTACAGCATGCGCTGTCCCCG
>JAODKM010000002.1:22523324-22535516 GCA_026780845.1 Petrocephalus sullivani | reverse complement strand
TCAGCCAATAAGACTGGGTCCCCAGGACAGGAGCTGACAACCAATGCTTTATTATTGGCTGATTAAGAGGTCATCCCAAAAACCCGCACCCACACCGGCTCTCCATGGATCAGGTTCCCTACCCCTGCTCTAGATAGTATTCCAGTCTATTATTCTAGTATTCCAGAATAGTAGTCCAAATGCACAAACAAACTGACACATGCAGTCATACACCACAGGCATTTAGAGATGAATAACCTAATTCCAAGTCTTCAGACTGCTAGGGAAATGTACATGACAGAGGGAAGACATGTTCAAGTTAAATGCCTAATGATGTAGGTGTGTGGTGACTGTACTACGTATGTAAATAACTCACCCTCTTTCTGTTTGCAAGAAAAAAACAAATGACAAGCATCAGAAATCGTAAAGTTAGCAAATGCATTTTTTCCAGTTTGATATTGTAACCGTCACATTTTGTAGTGAGATCATTGCAGTATAATATGTATTTATTACACTTTTTGGGGTGATATACTTTAAGAAGAATTGTTTTTCAAAAATGTAAATGTTTCCAGTTTGAAGAGACAAAGAGTGGACCTGCATTGTGCTTTTATTTATTTATTAGCCAGACTTATCTCCAGATAGCTGTGTTACAGCGGAAGTGAACACATGCTTGTTTTAGTGTGTTGGTTCATCAGTGCATCCCCATCAGTGGAAGTCCCTTGTGTGTAATGCCACCCTTTCGAATTTCAGTAATGCCCTTCTCTTATAGCAGCCATACCTACAGTGGGCTTTTTAAGGACAGTAGGCGGCACTCTGGCTTTCTGAGCCTTTAATGGTCTAAAGCATAATGAGGTGTTAATTAAGTAGTGCGTCAACCTTGCCACCCAAGTTTAGAGTTTCTCCATAGGTCTCTGACCAACTGAAGTGTTAATTGTGCCTTGCCATGGTGAACGTTTTTATGACCAGGGCTAATTATTTTGTGAACTCTAGTGGAAGTGAGAGAGAGAGGGAGAGAGAAAGAGAGAGAGAGAGAAAATGCATATAAGACATTGTGGCAGAGCTTTAATGTTCATCAATGCACAATTTTAAGTGCTAATTAAGTGCAGATGACTAAAAAGTGTTGAAATAATCTGGAAATCTGTATAACTTTGCAGTAGGGGATATTATGTATAGAGAATCCTAAATTGAAAATACTATACTTTAAATCAGACACTTCTTAGTACATAGTACTCAGAATGTAAATATCAGTACTGAACAATTAAGGTAAAAAATATTATGACCAGGGCCTGACGTTGATACTATTTCCCTCGAATAACAGTAGGAAAAGCCATCCCTTTGATAATAATTTTGGCATTGTCGCATTTACATGTGAAAGCAGCATCCATGTATCTCCAGCCATCTGTCTCCTTTTAAAGTACTCATCCTTATCAGGAACGCTGGGGGCTGGAGCCTTCCCAGAGAGCCTCAGGTGCAATCCTGAGGTACACCCTGGACAGTTTGCCAGTCACATATATTTAATTCTAAATATCATACATTAAATATTGAATTCTACTGTTTAGTTCCATCAGTTGTTAAAGATATTAACAATGTCAGCATACTACACAAAAATTCTGAATCTAGGATATATTCAGTTTTGTAACTTATCAGCTTTTAATGTAACAGAAACACTCTTGCAAAACATGGCTTAATATAATAATCTTGAAAGAAAAAAAAGTTTCACAATATAGAATAAATACAAAACCTGCATAATGATTAATTATTAACATTAATGAAATTCCTCTATCATTTTTTATTTAGTATGTAGTCTTTACCACATACTTTACTGCTATGGCCTCAAAAGGTGCTGTCATTGAACAGACTCTTATAATAAATGTGCCTATGATGGACAGCTTGAATTACCTGTCTACTGATTTGGAAATGGGGAATATGGAAAACATTAAAATCAGACTTCAAGGGAGGGTTTTAGACAGAAATATTTACCCGGTAAGATTATCACAAGGTACTTCAGGGGTATGACAGGGTCACTGGACTTTGTATAGGGGAAGTTCGGTGATGAGTAAGTCCATATTGATTTATTGTGGTTCATGAAATGTATTTGGAACATTCATTTTTGCTTTGACCCAGTTATCCAGAATCCAATGTTAATACCAGTTTGGAGTTTTTTTTGTCAAATTGGTTCCCTAATTTGTATATATGTTTTTTTGTGTACTTTTTTACAGCATTTGGCAATGATGATTTGAGTCATCTCCATCAGTGAATAAATTCTGATACTGGTTCAATAGAAGCCGTGCTAAGAATACCATCCATCTAAAAATACTGTTGGTAAGTACAGTAATACAGTTTTTTGCTACAAAGAAAGAGCAGCTGCATTCTGGATCAGTTGCAGAAGACGACTGGCACTCAGCTGCAGACCCACTATGAGTGAGTTACAGTAGTCTGGGCTCAAAGATAACAGGGGATTGAACAAGTACCTGAGTGGCCTGTGTGTAAGAAATGAACAAATACGTCTGACGCTGAAGAGGAGATATCAACATGAGCAGGAAAGATTAGCAATGTAAGAGGAAAAGGACAGGTGATTGTGCATGGTAAACAAGAGTTTGCATGCAGTGACAGAAGGACAGATCAGAGAGTTGTCCAGGGAGATCACAAGATCCTGGTGTGTGGATGAATCAGCTGGGAGGAGCAGCAGGAAAGTTTTGCTGGGGTTGATGATGCCAGACATGTAGAGATCCAAGTGGAGACTTGAGTGTCTGAGGGAGGAAAAGAGGATAAGTTGAGGATAGCTGTCGTTTGAGAACCCATGTGAGGATATGACCTCACCAAGAGATGTAGTATAGAGGAAGAAAGAGAAGTGGACCAAGAACCGAGCCCTGAGGGACGCCAGTAGAAAGTCTGCATGGAGCAGATGTGATCCCATCCACGTCACTTTATATGACCAGGCTTCCAAGTAGGATGCAAGCCATTGCCATGTTGAGCCACAAATCCCAAGGCTCATAAGGATGGACAGGAGAGTCGAATGCTGCTGAAAGGTCAAGGAGGATCAGGGCACATGACAGTTTGGCTGACCTGGCAGCATGTAGCTTCTCAGTGACAGCCAAGAGGGCAGTCTCTGTAGAATGTGCTGCTCTGAATCACAAGAGTAAAGCTTGAAACTTCAAGTACTTTATTAATTGTTGATGCGGGGTAAATGTATATGCACAGCTCATTACCAAGAGCACCCTCTAGGACATTAAGGGACTTATTTGATTAACATGCTTATGATTGAGTTGGAGACAGACATGATCATGTCTACAGCCTATTTTTGTTTGATTATTTATTAATCACTATTATATGAATGTAATGCATTGTGTTGAATGTAAATTGTCAGGCTGCTTTAAAAAGGGAACAACTATTAGTTCATCTGCTCTATAGGCTATCTGACAATAATAGTTATAATTGTTGCTGTGCTGTCATTTTATCTAGCTAAATCTGACACAGTATATTATTTATCTAAAAATGGAACATATACCCACCAGCTAATCCTTCCTCCACCCATGCTCATTCCTGAAACCACGAGACAGGTGTTCTTTGAAGATATGGAATGTACCATTAAGTATTTGACAACATCTATTTTCCCAATTGAAAGCGGCATTATTGTATCCATACGTGGCTTAATGATAATGTTATCAATCTACTGTTGAGTTGCAAATAAGTGAACATGAACATTTTCTAACACAAACCCCAAAAAAGTCAACCCACATTGCCATCAGCATGTAATATGAGAATACTTATAGCAAATAAATGGTCTAACAAAATCAGGCATGAAAAATTAGGAAAAAGAACATTCTCAGATATATAATTTGTTTAAAATATTGCAAAGCATTTCACAACGTCTGCAATTCTAATGAAAAACAAATTACTTCTGTATAGTTCACATGCTTCTTTACCCACTGTTTTGACAGCTCAGCTATCATATTTTTAGATTTATCAAGCAAAACATATGAATTGCATACATTATTTTGTAGATAAAAATAAAAAGTCCTTTTTATGATGCCCCTTAGCTGATAAAGTGGATTATCCATCTTCAGGGGAGAGGGTGATCTTTATTTGTTTTCCATTTTGCTTGTCTCCAGGACCTCCAGCAACTTATATATACTGGCCTTGAATGTGCCATCACCTATACTGATCTAGGGACAGTGTCGTCCAGCAGCCAAAAAGGATGTGCTGAAGACCTGTACTGCAGAAGGGTGCAGTAGAATGAGTCTTGCTTTTAGCATTTGATTTACACAGCCCAGTGTATTGCTCTGTTAAATAATTATGCTGCTTTGTTCACGGTTCTTCTTCCACCCTGACCACTTCTGAGATAAACTTTCTGATCTTTCCATCCCATACCAGCTGTTTCTGATTGGGTCCTTTCACCTCTTTGTGTTTTATTCTAGAAACAGCCTTGTCGACAGCTTCCTCTGCCATCTACTTCCATTAGGACCTGGGTGTGGCTGCACCGACTGGTCGGTTGACTCCCACAGCTCCAGCATCAGACTGACCTTCTCTTGCTTTTAGGCCAAAGTGATTAACGGCTGAATTTCTAGCAAGCAGACCTGCTTTGGATAGGCATTGAAGTAGGCCTAGCCATTCTCAGATTAGACTTTTGAATCCTTCTTTGCTACTCTGAAGGCAATGATTTCACACACTTTCAAAAGCCACTTGAGTGGTTGATATAGCATGAACTGGCAACATCTTGAACTTCCCTGAGAGTCTTTTATCTATTTTTTTCTCCAATACTTGGTAGAGCTTCATGTGTTTGAATGGAAAGTCCTTCTGTATATTGGCTCTCTTGGTTTTGGCTCGGGTATTCTGCCAGCAGGAGGATTCTATCGCTGTCCGCACAAAAAGAAGTCCAGTCATTTATAATCCGTTCCTAGATTGAAAGGCTCTGCATGCTGCTATCAGAAGGATTCTTGTGGCATCATCCATGTAGCTCTGCAAGACCAGTAACCTCTGTCCCACTCATGTTCTGACTCCACAGACTATCTGCTTTACTTCTGACATGATAAGCGTTGTCATGAAAGGCAGTTGTCAAAAGGTTGGTATAAATTAAACATTCCATTGCTTTCCCCTTTTCTGGCTTTTGCCGGGCAGATATGTATATGTACTCCTCAGTTCAGTGGCAAACATTCACATCCTTTAAATAGCAATGCCAGATGGTCATCCATGAGTTGGTATGAGGAGGAACACAAGACCAAAATTGTTGAGCTGATTGGAATCTTAGGCATTTTCCATGTCCAGTGAGACTATTTGTAGGTATGGCTTCTCCTACTTGATAGCATGAATTTGATCCCAGATCATGGATGCGCAAACTATTTACCCAAGATAAATAAGCATTCCTGCTGATTGAGTCTGTGTATCCATTCTTTCGAAGTAGCTGGCCATTTTTCTCGCCATCACAGAAAAGAGAAAGGTGCTGTTCTCTACACTAATCAGATTTCATAATGCTTCTATATAAAAAAGCCACATATATCTTGTATGGCATGCCACTAGGGCCCAGGAATCTGGTAGACCTGGATCTTCCTATGATCTACTTGAGCTTGCTCATCTTTTGGGCCTTAATTTTGAATTAGGATGTTAACTGAGCTATGGACCGTACATAGATCTGAGTGGGACATTCTTTTGAGGATCACTGAGTTTCTGTTAGATGAGCTATTTCAGCTCTTCCCAGCTTATCTCAAGCATCATGCTTTTCTTCTTAGCTAAACATATTTAGTTTGGACTAAACCTCCTGGTAATGATATTTCTAGTACTATCTGCAGATCCCATTATACATTTCTCCATACTTCCTTCAGCAAACATTTTTTTTCTTCCTCTCGTGTTCTCTTCTCATGCCTTCATTCTCTTGTATGGTCATTACTGGGAGCATCACTTCAATGTTCTTTTGCCACCCACCTGCAATGCTCTATTCAGTAGCACTGGGAACTTTCTTTATATTTATTCGTTATAGTTACAATGCATTCCTCTAGACACCCAGAACCATCTAGGACAAGGCCTCCTCCAGTCCTGTGACCTGCCAGAGATCCTATTTAGCCTTTTTTTTTGTGGAGCAGAAGTAATCGCGAAATCAGAACAGCTCTCCTTCACCTTTTCTTCATTTGCTCCCATACTGATTTGCCGTGACAATTATCAGCTTAACAGCTTAGCTGTGTTTGTACTTGTATAGCTGGTAACGCCTGCTTGTCAACCTGGCAGGAGCTGAAAGTAAAAGCTGCAAACTTTTGGTCAGGCACGGACACGATATTGATCTATTTGTGTATAATTCCTCAGCAGAGCTTGAATGATTAAAGGTGGACGAGCTGAAAAAGCATCAAGGTGTACATCTCTCTGTTGCTATAACTACCGATGTATTTTGTATGCTTGGATAACCTTTCAACATGATAACTTTTTAAACTTCTCTGAGAAGTTTTCACATGTCGAATAAAACAGTAATACAGTTACCCTTGCTTGTTTCACAATGTAGCATTTTAGACAACAAATACAAATTTTTGTCTCATTCAAAAATCATAAATGTAGCCAACATTTTGCAATACAATGACTAATAAAAGGGCAACATGGGACTTCAGTAACTACTTTTACATCGGGAATTGGTGTATTCTCACTGTGTTTATGTCCATGTATTCCCCTCACTGCTTTGTCACTCACAAACAGTCCATTTTGTTTCATTCTTTAAGGATGAATCCTGTCAATAAGGTGCTTTCGTTTTGGGTTGTCTGAAATGGAGTCAGTGGGTGGCACATTTGCCTCAGACCTCCTGGGCTGGGGGTTTGAATTGCAGCATTGCTTTGTGTGTGTGTGTGTGTGCATGTGTTTGTGCGGGTTTGCATAGATCACAGTTGAGGACCAAAATGTCCCCAAAGTGTGATAAAACCTGAAATTTTCCTGCCTTTGGGGACTTCTCAGGTCCCCATTAGGATAACCTCAAATTTATAAAATCCGTGAATGCAATCAAAAAACTAAAAAGGCCAAAAGTCTTGTATTTGGGTTGGTTACTTATGGTTAAGGTTAGGGCTGGGTTGGGGTTAAGGGTGTCGTGATTGGGATTAGGGTTTTTCCCATAGAAATGAATGGAAGGTCTTCTTTTGATAGGTACGCAAGTCTGTGTGTGTGCGTGTGTGTGTGTGTGTGTGGAGTTTGCATGTTCTCCCTGTGTCATGTGGCTTTTCTCCTACAGCCAAAATATGTGCAGTTGGGCTAATTGGAATCACTGAATTGCCGGTATTGAATGAAGATATGGAATAAGTGCCATTCAGAATTTTTATCAAATTACACTTCATTCTCTCTGTTTTTTTAATATGTGTTGCAGAAATCCACAGTTTGGCTTTTTTTCTGAAAAGACCAGATGAGTTTCCTTATCACAGGAAAAGGAAAGTCCTGCAAGCATTATTAGACAATCGTAGTCAAGCATGCTGTCAAATTTCTCTAGATATGCTGCTGGTCACAATTTACAGGGTACTGGCTTTTCAAAATCTGTGAGAATGAAATATGGCAACAATATAAATATGTATAGGCCAGGCCCACATTGCAGATTTTCTTTCTTTGGATGAACATATGCTATATTTCTGATTGCACAGCTCTACAGTTAACCGGATATTTTTAATAATGCACATAATTCAAATATGAAACTGATATCCTGTTCCTATCAGTCAAGCTAGAGAGCAGTTGGTGTTTGGTGGGGTTTGTATGTTCATAATCGTGGTTGTTTTATGATTGATATGTGATTGATAATCTGTTGGGAATCCTCCATGCACCAGCGGGGTGGCGATCAGTGCTAGGCGGTCTCAGTGACAGCCTCAAGGAGTGCTAACAGGACAAGGCTGGTGGCTGGGAACTGCCCCGGCTAGAGGGCAGGATTAACTTCCCTCACAAGGCTTAAAGCCAATTGCTAGGAATAAGCAAGCTCGAAGGAACAGGAGAGGGAATGCCACCATCACATACAAACTCTGGGGGGTGAAGGATGCCCCCATCTTTTTTTAAATTTCTCTCTCTCTCTCTCTCTCACTCTTTCTTTTTTTTAAGTAATCCTTGCCTCCCAGGAGGGTAATTTCCTACACTCATATCTCCTGTCCCTCCATGCCTACAACACGTTGTAGTCTTATTTCCTGGAAATTGTATTCATTCAAAAACATAGTTGTCACACCCAATACAAAGATTTCACAGTCGGATACAAAAGAAGACAAGTAACCCCTAAAATGCTATTTTAACCAGCTAACACTTCACCTAGTTGCTTACACCGTACTGTATCCAGGCTTACAAAGCCTAGCCCCCATGGACGTACTCCTGGCAGATCTTGGTTGTCTTTTTTTTCCTTTGGTTGTTCTTTTTGTCTCTTCTCCTTATCTGTGTATGCTACAGTAATTGAGCGCACTGATTTTAAACACGTTCGTTTTTTTCTGATTTCTGTAAAGTCAGTTTATATATATAGATATATATATACTGTATTACGGTACAATTTTTCATGTCACTTGCCACTGAAGCATGATAATATCATTATTCTTATCGAATTTACTATTACATTAGGTTGCATAGACATTTTTATTATGTGGTAGTGCCAGAGCTGCTTTTTAGGAAATAAGTAGTTCAAGCATTTAAAAGATACTTTAAATTCTAGTTAACTTAGGAAGCGGTTAGTGTCAAATTTACAATTTAAGGACTGCGAGATCAAATATTGCAATTTTACTAATCCCCATAAATATAAATAAGGGACATTTTGAGGGTCAGCATATTTATGCAAATCCTGTAATGAAACCATAAGTTTCCATTTAACTTATGTTTGCAGCTGATAATATTAAAACAGATGTCTGTTGCAACCATAGCTAAAATAAACACATCCACATTTTAAATATACTGGGGTCGGGGGAATAGGGGCCACCTTATATTATGATATTATTCCTTAGTTACATGGACACAGTCTAAAAGAATGTATTTTAATTAAAAAATAATAAAATACAAAAATAAGCTGTGCTTATTTTGTGAAACAAAACATCAGCTAAAAACCAATTTTTTCTGACCTTTAACCATGCTTCTGAATGTAATCCAACTGATGAACATATATTGTGTTTACAATACGTATTTGTATTCCTATGAAATTATAAAATAATACCAGAAGAAATTAGGCTCTTAAAAATCACAAAGAATGTAGTTCAGCTTCAAGTGCATCATCAGAAAGAGCCAACGCACAATAATTTCCCATGTTACAATTATTCACAATGAGGCATCTCCAATTTAATTTAGGAGATCTGGGCCCGATTTCCCGATAACGCACACTGTTAGCGCGCTAAGAAGACTCTTAAGAGTGGTCCGCTCCAACCTTACGAACGTGTGACTTACCTAAGATATATTTCGTGTACGAACGCTTCGGGAATCGTTCCATAGCGTTAAGAGAGAGGTTAAGGTACAACTTAAGAACTACTTAGCGATAAGAAGGTTTTGGGAAACCGGGCCCAGGAGATTTGTATGTGTGTGTGGTGTTGGGGGGTTTGCATAGATCACATTTGAGGACCAAAATGTCCCCAAAGTGTGGTAAAACCTGAAATTTCCCCATTTTTGAGGACTTTTCTGGTCCCCATTAAGATAACCTCAATTTTATAAAAATCTGTGAATGGTTACTTATGATTAAGGTTAAAGCTGGGTTGAGGTTAAGGGCTGGCCAAAAGGGGAAGGACAAAGGACAGGGCTGGATGGGCACCCACCCTGACACTTTTTAGCTTGTGGTGACATTTTTTCTGGTCCCCACGACACAAAAACACACACACGTGCAAGCACACGCACAAAGATGAATATTGGGGACCCTCTAATAATTTCTATTGGCATAACCCTAATTCTATCTATAACAACCCTAACCCTTTCCCAGTATTAACCTTAACCATAAGTAACCAAACAAAATGCAAGACTTTGGGCTATTTCAGTATTTTGATTGTATTCACAGATTTATTCAAACCAGAAGAATGTTTTTATTAGGTTTTCAATACAAGTATTTGGTCCCCACAAAGTACTACAGGGAGTTCTCAGGTTATGAAGCTCTCGACACAACGTTTCGAGTTTATGATGCTAACTCCCATAAAAACTGTTTTGGCTTGCGCCGTTAGCATCGTACTTACGGACTAGGTGGGTGAACAACTTTGGTTTTACACTCGTTCTTGGTGGGTCGATTTCAGCACGTACGTTTTGAAAATGAAAATGAGCCGATGCAGCAGAGCAAAGGTGGTCATTGCATTTCAGTGTGATGTATCACGATTTATTCATGTAATTGTGTGTAATGCAGACCCAACCAATTGTTTTTCTGGATGGTAGTTAAATAATATGCAAAGCAATGGAATGATGTTGTGTTTTTCATTGTGTCACGTTCTCTTTGCAACACTCACTGAAAAGCAATGCCTTTTGCGTGGTTTTCCACATGGCGCGGTTTCTGCGTGCAGCGCACTGTAAAACGATACGTCACATCAATTGTTTTTCGCGTGCATGACGCGTTTGCATTTCAAGGTGGCAGAAATTAGACTCCATAGTTATAATGTTCTGAATTATGATTTTACAACTGTGTTAGGATAGGTAAGTGACTTAGGCAAGGGTGTGTTTCGACTTACACCAAAATTCGGGTTACATCACTGTCGCAGGAACGGAACTTTGTTGTAAACTGAGGACTCCCTACAAGACACATACACACACACCTACACACCTGTTTGTATCCATATCTTTATGGGGACCATCCATTTCCCGTCAGTTTCCCTATGCTCCCCACCATATAATGACGCGCGCACACACACACACACATATATATACATACACATGTGGAACCCTTCCATGCCATTATTACAGCAATAAAATACAAAACATCTAGTGCCAGTAATTATCTTGTTCAGCAATGACATTCATCTAATGATTTCTGGTACCAGAAGGAGCTAAGTTACAAGGTAGCGGCTGATGGCTGAGCTGACTTGTGGGACTGACTGTTAAGCGTAGATGCAAGCAGTGAGCCAAGGAGAAGGACACAGCAGGCGGGAGAAAGAGAAATTTGTATGAGAGCAGAGGCGGACAGGGATCGTGATAGCTGGGTGTAACGTGAGACCTAGGCGGGATCAAAGTGAAGTAAAATAACTATTAGCCCAGAAGTATTGTGGTTTCTGGTGAACTCATGACTGAGCAGCTTGTCAGTCTGATGAGAAAGAGGTAACTAAGCCAGGAGGTGGTGAAATAAGATTAGTAGTCGAAGGAGGCCAATAAACTGGGAGCAGATTACGAAGTGAAATGTAGAAATCCCTAAGCAGGATCACTACTGCGCCGTATGCTGCTGAAGAAGTCCGAAAAAGCCTGACTTATCAAGGAAATAGGACAAGGGACCTGATGCAAGACAGAGAACAAACAGCTCAGCTGGGGATGCAGTGACAGTTGCTGGCATTGAGGAGTTACTCAGCTATGCTAGTAGATCTTCTAAGTACTGGTACTGTAACTGAGTTCACTGTAAGTTGAAATTAATTCTACCTGAGTGGCAGTTCTGGAGCTCACTAGTGAGAGTTAGGGTTGCAGCTGGTGTTGAGTATGATGGAGTGACAGGTGAGAATGATGACATGGAATGTAACATCATGTGTTGCAAAATCTATAACACCTACTGACATAGACTGAAACACAAGGTCAGCTCATATTAAACCATGTGGAACAATGCAGTTCAACAATGGAAAGAGAATTTAGCTTAGTCTTGTAATGTCAGGGCACTCTGTTCTGTAGCTATTGTCTAGGTAGAGTGATATGATTTCTGAGAGTGTTGTATCTTATAGTGCAAACTCCAGTTTATTAGATTTTTAATTAATTTCATCAACTTAAACATGAATAGGAACATTCCTAACGATGCAACGCAAAGATTTCATTTGAGTTAAATATAAATGAGATCTGTTCCCTAGTGTATGGTTAAGTCAATTTATAGGTAAATCGGTAAATTAGTAATAGCTATAACAATAAAAGTAAATACATATTGTACTGTACTGTATCTCAAGCCCAGGAAAGTTTTCACAAGTGTCACAAAGTAGTGCACATGTTATTTATTATGAACCATTGTATTTAACCAGAATTTGTAATATTATAGGCTATTATTATATTATAGGCTAATATTATGGTAGTCCCTGCCCGGTTCCATGTGTGCGGAGTTTGCATGTTCTCCCCGTGCCGTTGTGGGGTTTCCTCCGGGTGCTCCGGTTT
>JAODKM010000002.1:22508934-22522402 GCA_026780845.1 Petrocephalus sullivani | reverse complement strand
CGTAGCTTCCGGGATAGGCTCCGGACCCCCCGCGACCCTGTTCGGATAAGCGGGTTGGAAAATGGATGGATGGATTATGGTAGTCTGTTCGTAAGTACGAGTTATCGTTATGTTCAGTGTTCTTAACCAAGGGATGGCCTGTACACAGTGTCACCTGGTTGAATACTGCAAAGTCTGTATGTTACTTTGTGTGGAAGTTAAATATTTGAACTTTGTTCACCACAAGACCTCAAATAAAAATAAGATTAAATAAACCACTGAATAAAAGAATGAAAAGTGGAAATATAAGACATGGGGAGAATAAGGAAGCTGAGAGTTGAGGCCAGTTGCAGAATTGCTCTTGGGAGCAGCCTTGTGGCACACGGAGTTGTCTTGCTGTGAAGAACATTTGAGGGCAGAATAAAGGAATAAAGTTCAAAAAGAAATTAAAAAGGTAAAACCATTAATTGCACAAAGTATGTTTGTTTTTTTCAGTAGAAATACTATATGTATATAACAATATATTTATTTTTTACTGTTTTCATGGCAGGTTGTAAGTGACAAAATGTGTAAAATCTTTAATGCACAAATTTTACGGACTTTAAGTATTAACCTGCAGGAAGATTTTGCTTGCATTTGATGGGAATCTCCAGTCCTCCGTCGGCTTATAAAAGATGTATGCATGCAGGTGAAGTATAATGAGAGTGTTGCAGCACTATTTAAATATGCATGCCTGTTCAAGGTCCCACTACCATGGCGTCTTAGCTACTTATGCCCATAGCTGCCATTGGCTTTCTCGCTGTACGCTACAAGCTGAGGTTATGTCCAAAATTCACGAATGCTGCAGGGCTAGCAAGCCTCGCATTCACGACCACATAAAACGCGACAATCAGTCGAATGAACAATATTTCATTTGAATAAATGCCAAATATATATGTGTGCCTCACCTCTGCAGGCAGTAACCAACTGCATTCGTCACAATTGAACGCGGTGCCATTTAGGCTACCACGCTGTTTTACACAGAACTCCCATAAGTCTGTCATACCACGACACATTTAAATGCAAGCCACCCCCCTACACAAATATAAAGAACTTGCAATCTGTAAATGGTTAAAAATGTGTGGCTAATTAGTCCATCATATATATAACTGCTTAAAATAGTTAGTGTTGCATGTAAAATGACTTGAAGCTTTACATTGTTTGATTCCCCCTGTGCCAAATGGGAAAAGAAAAAAAAAAAAAAACCTTTACAGCCCTTTTCTTTGTATTCAGGCTTTTTTCAAAAATAATTCATATGCTTTTTCTTGGTGCCACTCAGTACAAATCATTGCACTGGCTTTTCACTATGCTGTGTGATAATTTGGAATGTGTAACACAGAACATGCTTTTAAATCAGAATGTGGTGATAACAGGAAAATAGTCCTGCTGAAGGGAAAAAACAGTTTTTGATGAAATGGACAGAGAATAGAGTATTACAGTGCTCACCGTGTACAGAGCTATGTGCAGTGACCGGCTCAAGTGAATATAAAAAATGAGATGTAGTTGGTGAAAATTACATATAATTGTAATATATCTAGAACTTTTAGGTTTTTTTAGAATGTAAAATTTTGTTTATCCCACATGTCCTGTAGAGCTTTAATTAGGCGCTGTCTATAGCAATACTACCCAGAACAGATCAATGTTTTACGTGTTCTATGGAATTATAAACATCTATTGATTTGTGGCTTTTAAGCTTTACAAAGTTCTTACTTGTCAAAATGGTTGGTTGACAGGAATACGACATCTGGTAAAATACCCTGAAAGTATTTGTACATGCCAAACTTTAACACACCATAATTATAACCAGGGGTTGACGCAAGTAAGCATTCGCTGTATAAACCATAAAATGTGCGGCAGTTTCTTGTTTTAACAGTGCAAATGCACATAGGCATATAAACGCATTTGTGCTGTTATGATGAAATTAAAGAGCATTATAAACTCTACTAATTACATTGTAATTTCTTGTCATAGTTGCATAAATAAGTACACATCTGCACTGTTATAACAAGATTGATACAGCGAATGCGTACTTGCGTACCACTTATGCCAACCCTTGACTATAACACGTATTATTAATCCTATTTTGTATATTTTCACACTAAGGAATAAGAGAATGTCGCTGTTAGTCTATGGCATTTTATTGAATGCAGGATAATAAAATACGCACACCTTCAGGGCATATGATTATTATTTTGAGACAGTTAAATGGGCTTAGAGGAGTAGTAACACATGCCATGTGTTATACCTTATGCTTGGTGTGATATCTTATTTCCCTGTCACCAATATGCTCCCCTATCATAAACAAATAAACAAACCAACCATAAACAGATACCAAGGCGTGCAGGCATGACCATATTCACCTTATATTCTTTGTTATATGTTTTCTCTATGTAAAATACTTTTACATCAGTACGTGTCATGTCACTGCATTAACATGTTAATCATAACCTTTTTGGAATGTGCACTGCTATTAGACAAACTAAGGTAATCAGCCAGCTGCATCACAAGTGTTACTATTTTAGAATATATAGAATGTTCAAAGAATTGTTTAAAATAAAAATTAGCATTTGCTGATTGCAAGTGATCAAAGTGCAACTTTCCTCTGTGGTTTAGTAGGCCGTCCGGTAAATTATACTTATAGATAAACTGGAGACCAGGGTTCGATTCCCCACCCCAGCAATATGCCTATGGAGCTCTATGCCTCATCATGTCATCATGAGGATTTCTCTGGGTTCTTCAGTCCCCCCCCATCAAAAAAAACGTGTTTTGTGAATAGTGTGTGCCCTGCAGTAGGTGAGGGCCCCATCCTAGATTCTACCCTGTTTTGTGGCATTGTGGCCTCCAGACCCCCATTGCCCTGCATAAAACAAGCAGGATAGAAGATCCATTTAAAGAGATGCTTTCAGCTCAGCCTCATGCAACTGAAGGAATGAATCCACATTTATGGTTCCCCATGAGCAGTATTCCATACAAGCATCAAATTATCATTATTAGTGGGGTGAAACTATGGGGCCCTTTCTTGTTTGGTCTAATTAGGTTTGTGACTTATCAGCATGATAAAAGCATTTGTAAAGGGCACTGCATACATGGATATGTCCATTAACCCTTTTTAATGGTTCACATGTTTGGAATAAATATGATTAATGATGGCTGTTTCTAAAAGTCAATGAAGGACATTTTACAAACACACATTGGAAATGCGCATCCTAACCTTACAATTTTGTTTAATTATATTAGTTGGCTCTGTCTAACCTGATAATACTATTTATTATACTCATTAAGTGCAAATTGATGATAGTCAGCCTGAGGGATAACAAAAAAGCCTATGATGCTCTTGCCCAGTGGGATGACCTTCTTATTTCATGCACCCTGATGGCAGAAAGAAACATCATAAGTATTTTGGAGAGTGACAGTTTGGTCTCACCTTGGCTTACACATCTGCTTCAGTAGATTGAGCTCAGGACCACTGTGAACCTATCTGGATAAGTGGTGGATGGATTTCACATACCCATGAACAGAGGTGTCAATTTCAGGTCCAGGAAGTAAAAATCCAGACCAAGATTTTGTTTAAACCAATCAGTTGAGCATAAAGAGTCACAGTCACTGAGTCCTCAACTAGTTGGTTGAAAGAAAATCTTGGTCTGGATTTGTACTTTCTGGACCTGAACTTGCCATTCATCATGGTGAAATTCACAAGAATACAGGCGTATATGAAATTAATTTTGTGTCTAATGTAATTCAATAAATTGTAATGTGATAAACTACTACTACCACTACTACTACTACATACCCCCCCAGTGACACTGTTATTTTTCCCCCCAATGGGAAAAGTGACCAAATTGCCCATTGGTCCATGTGAGTGACTAGTGTGTGACGGTGCCCTGCGATGGGTTGGTGCCCTGTCCTGGTGTGTGACGGTGCCCTGCGATGGGTTGGTGCCCTGTCCTGGTGTGTGACGGTGCCCTGCGATGGGTTGGTGCCCTGTCCTGGTGTGTGACGGTGCCCTGCGATGGGTTGGTGCCCCACCGTGGGCTGTTCCCTGCCTTGCACCTCCTTGCACCTTGCACCAGCCGTGCTCCAACCCCCTGGGAACTCTGAATTGGACAAGTGATTACCTGAAATGGTTTGTTAATAATATACACTTTCTTCCTATAAGATGTAAAGAAATATCCACTGTCATATCTGAAACTAAAAGCATAAATTATTCTGACTAAGCTCTCCCTACCCTGGTCTAATATTAATTTCTCTCATCATGGCGTAACTTTTAACTCCAGTCAGCAGCAATGGATACTAATATTAACATATACTTTTGCTGTAACTTTTATGCATAATTATTTTTTTATGTATTCCATTTCCATTCTTAAACAGTTTCCTTAAATAATTTAATAATGTAAATCTGGCAGTCTATTTTTATAATAGTATTTGTATCAGTTTGTTTGAAATACATCTTATTCAATTGTGGCTGAATAAGCTGATAATGTCATCAGAATACAAAGAACATGATAATATTTGAAATTACATTACAGATATGAGAAAGGGGCCGTAATACTTTTTTTCCCCAATATAATAAGACTTATGAAACTATCCGTCCACCCATTCAACCATCCATTTTCTGTAACTGCTTGTCCTATTCAGGGTCATGGGGGGGTCCGCAGCCTATTCCGGGGGCTACAGGCGCAAGGCCAAACCATCGCAGGTCGGACTTACAAAACTAGTGAAGCAAAAAAATATTAAATAAAGACATTATTGTCATTGCCGTCTAGAGGAAATTAGCAAAGACAAATCATAAAGAAATCCATCCATCCATCCATTGTCTGTAACTACCAGTGCTATTCAGGGTGGAGGGGGGTCAGGAGCAAGAAATAAATCATTAGCTATAAGTGCATTTCTGTGTATGTGCTTATATAAATTGTAGATGGTGTTTCACAACAAAGGAGCTTTCTGATATCTCAGTCATTGCTGTGCTTGCTGTAGGTGTTGCTGTAATGGAACAGCATCCGTCCTCAGGGTTGCAAGGGGGAGAAGTTGCAAATGCAATGCAGAATCTATAATCCTCAGGCGTTCGGAGGCTAATCTTCTGATCTGAAAGGAGAAACAGTATGACTTGTTTCCTAAAGTTAAAACACATCTCCTTAAGGCACCATTCTGGAATTGGTGTATTTGTGGGGTGTATAGTTGTTACAACCTTTCAGAACTACAGACGTAGCCCCCAGGCATTTCAAAACACCATCAATGTTCTAAAATAACTTGCTCCAATTACTAAGTATATGTCACACAAGAAAACTGGTAAGATACGATTTCAGTGTTATGACAGAGAGATCCTTTAAATGCATGTGTGCCCAATGTGCAAATGTAAAAAATGTCCCCTGTACAGAATTTGAAAGAAAACAAATCAATATAAGAAACAGGGAATTCCAGGTTACCTTTGATTTTTTTTCCCTTCCAAGTATGAAACAACTATCATATAGCAGCAAATAACCTGTTAAGGCACATAACTCACTCGCTGAAGCCTAAATATTACTTATTGTTAAGCGGCAATGTTGTGTTATCGTGTTAATGTGATACACTGATGAACAATGCTAAAAAAATATCAAGTCCCTCACCCCAGTCTTAATTATCCTGTGTTCCTATCAGTGCTAGGTTCTAGTAGTTAAATGATGGCCAGTGATAATGAAAAATTATATACCTTATTATAACCACCTTATTGTAAGAGTTCTGCCATTGGCAGGTTTACAAAAAACACCAAAGATACATCTTTTTTTATTAATTATTATTTTTATTTTGTTTGCCATTCTCACTCTTATCGGTTTCATCTTCTATGGGAATTGACAAAGGTTACAGGTTATATCAGAGTTGCTGCGATAAGCCATTGGAATTAGCAATTGTCTTTAGGCTCATTAGGATGAACAGCTGGTTAGCTAATGAACAGGAAAGAAAGTGTCAGAGGTTTCCAAAACATCCCATGAGAGGTATCGAGAGAATGAGAGATGAAACAAGATTAATAGCAATGCTTCATTAGCTTTTCGCGCTTTAATGAACATTGAACATAAATAAGCAAATACTCTCTATGAAAAGCTTCTTTCTTTGCATTGGCAGCAGCAGACCATTTCTCATTTGTCTCGTAAACAACTCATGAAGCGAGAACTGCTGTAAATTTGATTATTTGTCAATTTCAGTGTAACACTGAATATAAAACAAACACAGTACTATTTTGGTAATTTCAAACACAAAATATTTAATAACCGCAAGCTTATGGACACACGTGGACCTTTCCCTGCTTCTGAACTAACCTGTGCCTTGATATACAGTCTATCTTCTGTGTTTATGAACCTGCATATCTTTGTATAAGTCATACTAAGGAATACCATACATTTTTGTGGTCATTAAGGAGAAATCTCTGTTTAGGAGCAGATAATTTCCAAACAGCAACATGGAGATATTTGCAGGTTGTATAAAGCTGGTATAGTTTTTT
Organism: Petrocephalus sullivani; assembly: GCA_026780845.1. Lineage (NCBI taxonomy): Eukaryota > Metazoa > Chordata > Actinopteri > Osteoglossiformes > Mormyridae > Petrocephalus > Petrocephalus sullivani. Next base: position 22,515,912 of record JAODKM010000002.1, on the reverse strand, counting down.
GATCTGCAGATTCACTCTGTATTAACACAGTAACTGGCTAGTTGATTTATATATTTATTATTATACTATAAGAATTAGAATCGTATATCTACTTTAAAAACCTCTGTACACCAAATGTAATGCAAAGTGTTTCCAAGAGATTGGATGAACTTGGCTATTGGAAATTGTATTGTTAGAAGTACAATTTTAAAAAAGGAAATACAAAACACCTTTATATAAAACAATCAATGATAGTGTATTTGCTTATTAAAATTGGCTACCGGCCAGACTCAAAACCATCGCTGGACAGTAATACGTTTTTGTGATACTGCTGCTTAGGAATGTGAATCGAAGGTGACCACAACTCGGGGACCGAGTTTCAAGGTAATAACTATATTTACAGCTTTTAATTGATTCTATAATGTGTAGAACAGAGGCCCTGAAAAATATGACATTTATGACGGAGGTACCATGAAAAAAAAAGTATTTCATCCCCAAAGTCATAGCAGTAAATAACAATAAAATTCACAGGCCTCTTAATGCACAGGCCATCTTTCTTCCTCTCTGTCACCTTTCCTTATATTTGATGCTCTATAAAGACCAGATAATCATCGGTCCAAAACTGACAGGAGTGATACAAGCCAGAGAAAAGCATTCATGCACAATGGAATACCCAAACTTAAGTACCAAGCCACTTGTTAGAAGGCAGAAGAGAGTGGGTGATTTTGTGATTGCTGAGTACTAGAATTTGTGATTATAGAATGAAAGCTTAGTGCTGCTTGTTTTATTCATGTTATTAAACTAGGGCACACAATTGTTGAAAAGCAATCTTTCCTGTCATACTTCTCCACGAAAAGCTGACTTTTCTGTCATACCTGTTATATTTTTTGCAAACATTAGAGGTGTATATCTGAGTAGTCACATTCACTGAATGCTGCATGCTTGTTGAAAACAAACTGTGATTTCATTCAATCAATTTTCCCCTGAGTCCTCTCACAGGCATACTTGTGACATTGTCTTTAACAAATCAGCAGGCACACAAATTGCTTTTCAGTTTCCTGCTTTGATGGGATTTGGCACTCACAAACTAATGATTACTAACTGTATTATAGCAAAGAACACGAGAACCAAAAAGAAAAATAAAATCTGTATAATGAAAATGTCCTCAGAGATTACTATTTCTGGGGGACATGTTTCAAACTGCATTGTTGTAACAAAAGGAGGGTCAGGCAGTTCCTCCTGAGGAGTCAGATGTATCTTATTTATCAGTCAGCTCCTGTTTGTCACTGTCCTTCACGTCTCTTCCCCATTTGGCCAGCAGGTGTCGCTGGCCATCCTGTTCCCTCCTCTGTCTTTGTACTAGTCCCTACTGTGTTTCCTTGTTCCTGTGTGCTGCATAGAGCTATACTCTGTGGTTATGGGTTTGAGGCCGGTCTCACCTGTTTTTTTTTAAGCATTGTTGTTTCTTGTGTTTATAATACTAGTGTCCTGTTTCTATGTTTTAGTTCATTCTCATGGTTTGCCGTCCTTGTGTTTTGTTTTGAGTTTTGTTTACTACGTTCATGATTTTACTTTGCTTCCGTTGCCTAGTTTCTGGCAAGCTTAGTTTGGTGATCATCTTTATTAGGTCCACCTGTGGATTGTTACCCTCTACCGGTGCATGTTAATTGTCCTCTGCTGCTCGCTGTCCTGCACCCTCAGTGACTGGCTGATTAGTTAATGCTTTCACTATACCATAACACTTTTTTGTTTGTTCTGCTTTGTTGCCATGCTTAAAGGAATGGCATAATTGAGACAAATACATTTCGTGGTTTTATATAGCTAGTTTTTTTGATCTGCAGTCACCAGTATACATACCTGTTTATTCTAAATATACAAAATTGTACCCTAATTGTACTCCATTCAATATATACAGTACTGCACACAACTAAATGGAAATGAACAACTAGGAGCAGAGGACCTGTGGGCCAGTAATTCAAACAGTACTCGGGTGCGTTTCCCAAAAGCATAGTTGCTAACAATGTTAGCAACTTGTGTAGTTGGAACTATGTAAGTACGATGCATAGTTTGAACTATGGAGGTAACGATGGTGCGGACTTAGTATAATACATAGTATAATAGTATAATCTATCGTTAAATGACACAGGTGTTTCCCAAAACCATAGTTCGAATGAACGTTCACAAACACTGTCGTTGTGTAGTTCAAACAGCTCACCTGCAGAATGTGTAACCCAGTGCCATTATTCAGTAGCATATTGATTTCACCAATTAATTTCTGTTTTTTTTTTATTGCTAAGTCCATGTTCTGCTATATAAAGTTTTAGAGAGAGGGATACTTTCTCTGTTTTCCCTGTGTTCTTTTCCAAAAAGCATATGGTATCTGTGGTGTTGAAAGAAGTGATATATCTCCCTGCTATTAAAGGTCAGGAGGCAGGACTATGTGATTTTATATTCACAACAGCAGCATAGAGTGTCATGTTCCATTACTGGTCAGACAGGACAAAGTGGGGAAAAGAGCACTAAGATAGACTTTGATGGACCAGAGCAATGAATAAATAAAACAGTAGCACCACATTCCATTGTGGCCAAAACTATAACCTTCATTTGATGCCCATGACAACCAATGAAGGTATAATTTACAACTCGTACAAATGCTCTATACTAATGCCACATCACATATGTTTGCCTTAAAATATATGTTAAAAGTAGAAGAGTGGATGACCATTACTTTGAATAATACACGACCAAATAAAGGCTTTTTTTAACAATTTCCATTTTTAGGTATACTTAAAACTCAATAAACAGGTCCTCTTTATGAATGAATACAAGTGAAGAGTGCTGTAAACATGCAGATACTTCAGCCAGGCACTATTCTCAAGATTAAAATGATAGCATTATAATGAGGGCAAAGAGATTTTTTTTTGGACCAAAGTATGGCACATTGGTTCAGCTCCATGTAATGCAACAGTTTCGTTCTGCCTTCGGACTTACTGAAAGAGACGATGTAAGGTTCCTATGCACCACAACAGAACTTGACAAGTTGCCTTACAGTTAAATGAAACATGGCTGGTAGATTTAGCTCAGATGTAGAATAAGGATCTGCAACAGCACAGGAGGCTGTACTCTCAGGATACTTAATTGCAGGGGGGTGGTCGGGACAATTCCAATGGCCCCTGAGTAACAGGGGCATATAGGGACAGTGGTTGCATGTAAGCGACAACATCTTGCTGTAAAGAGAAGAGAGCAGATACTTTAAGATAAGTTTGTATCAGTCCAATGCAGCACTCTGATTCCTTTTCGATAACTGTCAAAGCATTTCAGTAAATTTTTCCCAGTATAAACATATTAGTTACAAAACAACATGCAAAAGATGATATAATTAAAATGAAATATGCTACAAACTTCTTGGTTAAATATGACGTAAAGTTCTAAAATCAAAGTAGATTTGCAGTCTTAATATTTATAACTACCTTTTCACGTACAAATAATGCATACACCATAAAAATATTGTCAGCTGCAGCTCTAAATCCTGGCCAAGCATGATCTTTCGGAGGTTATGTGGGCCCATATAAAATAATATGACTGAGCCCATTTTTCACAAACAATTTATATTGGATTTATAACAGAAAACTGTTAATATGTAGTTAATATGTAGTCTGGTACTATTTAAAATATTAATTTTGGTGTGCAGTTTAATTTTCTTTCAATTGAGAGTTTCCATGAATCAGGTTTCAATGTATTATTACTTGTTTTTTGCCATAAAAATCAACCAATAAATGACAGTATTTTAGATATTTTGGTTTAGATAAATCATTAAGAATAAGTAGCAGTTACCACAAGTCTGTCTACCTAGCTTTTGGTATACAATAAAAAAAAAAATTATATATATATATATATATATACACACACACACACACACACTGTATTTACTGTTTTTATACATATGTGGAGTTTTCAGGCTTTTTATGTTTTTATTTGTTATTTATTTTATTGGGATATTTACCCTGTTGTATGACCATATTACTTACTGTTACTTATTGTCTGATGCTGTTCCTTGGTAGTGGTGATTGACTCTCTGGCTTAGGGCCCCTGTGGCCACAAGCAGAAACACACAGGCTGGCAGAGTGATGTCTCTAAATTCAGGGCAAAATCTCTTTAATAACTGATTTCAAATATATTACAAATAGAAAGTTCCACATATGTGTGGCTCCTAAGTTATTTATGCTGTTAACGTCCCATCTTAGGTGATACGTGCAGAAATGTTTAGACAACTATATAGTAAGGAAAATAATGGACAAAACTACATTCTCCAAAATTGAGATATAAGGTGGAGAGGGAGCTCTGAATCTGTTAAATACCTAAGCAGGCAATTTCAAAGTGGTTATGGGATGATTTGATGAGCAAAAAAACTCTACCACAGTCATCTTAGTCACTACATCTCAACTTGATTAGCCACTTACAGTAAAATAGAGACCAGTATTTTCCATCACAATCAACACAAAATGATGGCATTTCTTGGAAAACAGGGGTGGCACAATGTACTTAGAAGAATTTCAGACAATTATAGTACATATGGCAAAGCACAAAAGTTGCATTTAGAATGCATTTCACTTGTCAATTTCATCACTTATTCTTGCTCATATGTTGGAGTAACTTTCTTCCTGCGTCATGAATCCAAAATGTTATATCCAAGAGAAGAGAAATCATGGCATGTTTATGAAATGTCTGTTATGTCCCTTGGCTCATAGGATGTGGCATATGGAGAGAACACTTTTTCCCCTAAAACTACCAGCCTCACTAAACACAATATCACTCAACTTTACCACAATAATGGGTTTATTGCCAGATGGAAGCATCTTATAGTTGGGGATAGCTAAAGTCAATATAACAAACAAAAACCAGTACCAAATGAAAACAAAACCAGACTCTAAATGAATGATAAAACCCCATATTGCCTATTTTTCCATAAATATAAGAACAAGTACTTCCTCTCATCCCTTGGTTGGTGAACCAGCTCATCTCGATCCTTGTATCTTGTCTCTAGTCCAGCCACTGAAGTGGAGTATTTTTCCATTCTCCAGAAAATTGCAGCCATTCTACATGTAATGAAGAGTAAGAAATGGGGTAGAAGGAGAGAGCAGGAATGCGGCGTATCCCAGCCTTAGTTTCCTGTTAATGTAATGTTAATTTGGTCAGCCTACCATCGCCTCTTTGTTTACCCTGCTGTTACCACCACTTGGGTAGACAGCTTTGCCCATCAAATCATAGATTAAATTCTTATGTTTTAGTGTAAATTTATTTGTAATGCAATGTGTGACAAATTCTCACTTCAGATTAAAAAGCTCAACTTCAGAATTAATTCCTAGGACCACAAAGGGTAAACAGAAAATGAAGACCATAATTGTGCTTCAGTGTTTTATAACTTCCTACAGATGGGTAAGAGGCAATTTTGTTGTATTTAATAGTGTTCACCAGATTTCCCATCAAGCTGCACATGAGCTTGAGTCATGAGCCATTCTTTGATCAAGGCATCTGGCATTCAGCTTAAGCAATGTCCCTGGAGATTTACTCCATGTCTGACTTCCCATTTTAATTGATATCTATACTGACAAGAGAGATTACTGCAAATTGTTGCAGTTGGGGCTTGGTATAAATAGGCATTCACCTGAAAGCACTTTGCTAACCCATGAATAGTTGCAGTCACATACCTTCAAAATTTGACAACTTCCACCTCAAAAATCTGACCCTTTTAATCAGCAAAAATGTTTTGCTTATGCCAGTAATTTTTTATTTGATGTGCAAGGTTTTGATGAGAGCTTCTTGTTTTATTTGAAATCAAAGAAATGGTTAAATATTTGCTTTATACTTCAGACACACACACATGAAACACATATGAGCACACAGACATACATATAAGTAAACATATACATGATTATGTATGCTATGGGTACACACACATTTGAGGTATAAAAACAAGTTGCACACAGTACTATGTTGAATTTGGTAATAAACACACACACACACACACACACACACACACTCTAGTGTAATATAGACCTGGGTAATATAATGTGCATTTTGCAAGCCTCAAGCCAAAAGACATGGGTGTGTCATATATGGTTGGTCAAACACCCACAAAGAGGAGTCAGGAGAAAGAAAGTGAGGAAGGTGGGCAAGAGAAAAAGAAAAGAGAGACACATGGAACCAGGAAGGGAAAAAAAGAACTATGAAAGACTTACTTAGAAACTACCAATGGAAGCAAATTCCAAAAAGTCTGAGCTATAGATATATAGATAGATAGATAGATAGATAGATAAAAAAGGTATGGAAGTCCATTTCTGTCATCTGAAGTAGAAAAACAAAACATTTATCTCAGAATTCTGACTTATTAAGCTGATATTCTGACTGAGTGAGTTGAAATTCTGATTATTATCTCAGGATTCTGCCTAATTAAATTGAAATTCTGACTTTTTTTCCCTCAGAATTCTTGCTTATTCGGTTGAAATTCTGACTTATTACCTCAGAGTCCTGACTTATTAAGTCTCATTAATTCTTAATGAGCGGGAATTCTGAAATAATAAGTCAGAATTTCGACTTCAGAAGTCAGACTTCTGAGATAAATGTGTGCTTTCCCTCCCCCACTCCAGATGGCGGGAACGGGCTTCCGCAAAAAGGCGATTGTACATCAAGAAAAGGGAAATAAAAGCCATAAGGAAAAGTGATTAAGTAAAATTGGACAAGCAGGGCTAAGGGTATAACACAGGCCGGCACCTGGATCAGGAGCTGAAAGTTAATCCAGTGCTTCAGGATTGGAATGTTAATCACATTGAGCCGGGGAGGGTGAGTGAGGCAGGTGAAGAGGACAAGCGAGGGGGGGGGGGGGGGGGGTGGCCGGTTTTCAAACCTTCCCTTTGGCGGGGGAAGGGGGGGGGGAAAGGGGGGGGGGGGGCCTGCCTAGAAATGCATGGGGCGGGGGGTGGGCTGTGGTGGTTACCACGA
>JAODKM010000002.1:22495698-22506045 GCA_026780845.1 Petrocephalus sullivani | reverse complement strand
GGGGGGGTGGTGCCAGTTTATCATACCTTCACTTATGCAGTTAAAGGAGGGAGGTAACGGGGGAGGGGGGTCATGCATAGATATGCATGCAGAGGGGCTTGTCATGTGTTCATTACCATGACAAATGATCTGTCACCTCCAGGAACATCCTGTGTTAGGGGCCTTATCATCTGCATGAAAATGGAACAGATATGAAACATACAGGATCAGTCCGTAAGACGCAGATACCATACACGCTCAGTGGAATAATTTTGATTACACTTTCTCCTAAAACAATGTAATGTAGCACTATGAAATGTGACAAATTTTAATTTCTCTATTCATTTACTTCTAGTATGCAATTGCCTGCTTAATCTAGTACAGAGGCAATACTGATTTTTCCAAGGATACTTCAAGGTGTCTTATATAACTTACGGGGCGGGAAGGGGGTAGGTCACTGAAGCGTCTATTAGGGCTAAACACATTTGCTGTATGTCCAACCCTGACCTAGACAAATGTTCTTTCACAGCTAACCTTTTTCAGAGACAGCATATTTAACCACTGAATTCATAATAAACTCCCGATTAAATGCAGGCATTTTTCGATTAAAAGTGACATCTTGTCAATTACAATCCTTGTAAAGAAAGTCATTGCATTTTTTGTGAGGAGAAAGGTCAATAGCTGTGTGTAGTGAGTAATTGACTCAAGGTGGTATGGCACGTAGTCTACGCTGATCAAATATCAAATGTGATTTATATCCATATCATTGTCTGCCTATCGTTACTAATGTGTCATAAAAATGGGTCTGATTGAAGTCACACTGCTAGGGCCAATACATCAAGGAAAAGGAAACAGATGAAAATAGAGTTTTAATGGAGAGGTAAAGAGAACAGAGGACTATACATTTAAGATTTTAAAAATGAAAAGATAAGGACTGGTGAGTTGTGAATGGAAGACATTTGACAGAATATGGCCATGGTGGAGGCATGACATGAAATGTAGGTGGTATAGACGAGTTCAGTTACTGGATCAGTGGTCCTCCACTACAGGAATTAAGCCGAGAGGTACTCGTAAAGTAGTTTCAAGTCAGAGAAACACCGGAAAACTATAATAATACTAATTTATCATTATTGTTGTTGTTGTTATGTCTTGGTTGCAACTCATGGTTTGTGAAATAACAACAGCTTATTCGAAGGTCTGTTGTATTCTTGTATTCACTGCATATTACACCCTGCTTTCTTGGTAATACAGATTGAGATTTTTTTTTCTTTTATATCCTCGGTGTTCCTTACTGACCTATGACCAGAAAAGCATGAGTGCCTCAAGGGAGGAATTTATTAAAGACCATTAAGTAGGTGAGATTTGGTATTGATGCATTTGGGAGAGACGCATTTTTGAAGGTGGCCCAGTCTGCTAAATTCTACATTACATTTCTGTTAAATAATCATGAGAAGTATTGAATGTGCGGATGCATTATGTTTATATTACATAGTGGGGACCAAATGTTCCCCATGATGTGACGAAAAACCTGTTATTTTGATGTTGTAGGGACCGTTTTTCATGTCCCCACAAAGATCTGTGAATGCAATACAAAAACAGAGCGGGGTAGTTGTTAAGGACTTCATGTTAAAGTTAAAGTTTCCCCATAGAAACGAAAAGAGTCCCCACAGAGATATAATTACAAACATGATTGTGTACACAAGCTTTATATATATATATATACACACACACACATATAGACAGATAGACACACAGTCAATTTAGACACTTCCAATTCACTTTGGTTGTGTTCATTCATTTTTTGGACTGAGACAGCGATACTCACGCGCCATTTAGCCACTCTCAATCTAGGTTTGCATGATGTGTGATGCTAATATTGACATCACATCTTAAGCACATGCAATTGTTGCAAAGCAAGACCGTGACTGTCAGCTGGATTGAGACCATCATACATTGCACTAAAACATTTTTACCCAGTCAGAGGAAACAATACTTGGCAAGCTTGCAGGTTCATTGTTAACATGACACTCGTGTCATGTGTGTCCGTGCGTGTGTGTGTGTGTGTGTGTACCGGTTTGCTACACTTGTGAGGACATAAGTATAGCAAATCCTAAAAAGTTAGGTAATTATGGTTAAGGTTAGGGCTGGGTTGGGGTTAAGGGTGCCATGATTGGGATTAGGGTTCCCATAGAGATGAATGGACGGTCCTCACCAGATAGGGATACAAACGTGTCTTATAGAAAAAAAAAATTTATAAATAAAGTTTACCGTTGCTGTGCTTTTACAAGAGCTCTGCATAAATGTACTTATTCTCGTTTTTGTTGTTTGACAGTATGGAAGCATTTGTCTTCCACTGTATGTAAATATTTTGGATTCCATAGACATGATATTGAATAAAAGCAAATGATTTGTTGGCACTGCTTTGTCCATTGGTAAGACTCGTGGCAAAACCACCAACTTATTTAACAGACTCTCTTGGCAGATAAGTTCTACTTGACTATAGTTAATTTTCAACTCCTTAATATTGCAGAAATTTCAAACATTGCAACTTGAACTTTTTCTAATAACCCAATCAAAGCACACTATGTTAAAGAAAAAAATAAGCCTAATTAATATGATAATGTATTATTCTATGTAATATGATGACGCTAAGAAGCAGGGCTAACCATTGTTTGTTTTGAGATACAGGAATTGTAGAAAGGAAATTAAGCAAAATAATTCAAAGTCAAAAGGAAGACAAAACCAGGCTAGGCAATTCAAAGAAGCTCATTGGCATATATCAGTGGCTAAAAGATGACATTTCAAGTTTGATGGATACACCAAATGATACAAGGATGTGGTTGCATTGCAGTTGTGCTGTTGTGATATTTAGGTTCTGCGCTGCAGTACTGACACTTTTAATGGGATATGATTCCTTCTGCCAAATTGCCAAGTAAAAGAGAAAGCAAGTATGAACTGATGCATAAAAAAAATAAAATAGTTTATTTGAGTAATTGTGACAGATATGATACTATATATATATATATATATATATATATAGTATACTATATACAAATACTGTACAACTCTGTAAAAAAGTAAGAGACCACAGCACAATTTTTTGTTTCACTCAATTTCTCAATTTATGGTTACGCATCGGTGTAAAATGTGTTTTTTTCTTTGCAAACTGCAGCCTGGTTCTTCTCTGTTTCTCTTTAATTTAATTAAGGCGCTTCTTCCTTGCTTTATGGGACTGGCCAGGTTGAAACTAAGATTTAACAGTGTAGATTTCTTAAAAATTTTGAGTGGTCTTTTAATTTTTTCCAGAGCTGTATATATACTATCTGCTTACTAATCATATATTACCTTTATATTATATTTATACACTCCATATTTGTCAAAAGCAACGTATTTTTAATTCAACATTGCCACTTGTTCAGTTTATCCACTTGATTTTAAATTCGCTTTTCATCCCTGGCCCTATTGTATATTGTATCATGTCCCTAGAAAATAAATGAGCTTCCAAAAATAACTAACACCACAGAGTTCATAATTATGTTTTTTGCTGTCAAAAGTATTGCTTTGGCAGAAGGGACATACAGCTCTCTGAGAAGATGTCAAATGAAGAAGAAAATGCAGCATCAATGTGGACAGAACCACCATGGAGGTGTTAATTTCTTAAGAGCCTCTTCATTTAAATGGCTTAGCAATTAATGTCTGTTGACTATAATTCATCTTGACAGGAATTGTATTTACGTTGAAAGCCTTCCACAAAGCCAGTGACGCACTTATAAATACATATGATTACGAAAGTACTTAAGTTTTCAGCATGTGCATAAATATAAGCTCGAGTTCAGAGAGATATTAGGACTATGGGAAGATTGATTGTACTACATTATAGAATTTAAAGTTCTGTGAAATGGAATCATGGCATGAGCTTGTAGTAAATTTCTACATTCTCCACCAACAAATCCTTCAAGAGAATGAATGGCATATTGCTCCTTGGTGTCAGCATTATATCTTGTCATTGGAGACATAATCTGCTCCACATAGCTCTCCACAAGTACATCTCTAGTGAATTTCCGACACAAATAAGTCAGTTGATCCACTTTTTCAGTCTAAAATGTATTAAAGCTTTCTTAATGTTTTGTACATTTTGTACAGAAATCGAAACCTGTATTTCAAAATTCAATTCTTTCTTGTCATTATACATGGCAGTAAAATGACTTTGGGACAGCAGCTCCTCAAGTAGGACAAACAAAACACAAGGCAGGACAAGACGTGACATTTAACAATATGAACAAAATGAGGAACAGTCAGTAAATATGTGCAAATCAGTGACAATGAACAAACTATAATGGATAGGTAGTATACAATGATGACTGGGAGATCACCACCACTACTAACACAGAGTAACGCCAACAATGACTAATTGACGAAGTGTGTGAGGGCAGACACTTAAATCAACACGGATACCGAGGCTAACAAGGGGCAGATGTGGACCATAACAAAATCAACCAGTCAGTTCAAGGCATACGACAACATGAAACAGGTGGAATACATCACAATTAACAATCACAGGAATTAGGAAACATTACTAAAGCTAACAACACTAGGAAAAGACAAAGAAAATAAGTAGAGACAAAACAAAATAAACCAAGGCAGAAGCAGGATAAACCAAAACAGGGACACAAAGATAAACCATAGCACAAAGGAAAAACCAATTATGAATTGCACAACTGGCAACCTCAAACTTATGGCTACAACCTCTGAGCTGCTTACCCAACACACAAATCCCCATTTGTTGATCCCCATTCCCTTTTCACCTCTCCCTATCTTGCTCTGAGAGCAAACTTGGCTGTGAAGGGTCAAGGGCTTGCTTAAGGGTCCACAGATATGCCAAGGCTGGGCTTGAACCAGCACCCTTCCACAGGCAAGAAGGCTTAACCCACTGAGCCACACATTGGCACATATAGATATGTCGTGCCCCAGGGAGCAGGGAAACACTCTAGGGGCTTAACGGGTACAAGTCAGAGAGGGGGAAAGCAGGATGACCAGCAACATCTTCTGGCCAAAGGGGAACCAGACACATACAACAGAGTCAAATGGGCACCAAACCTGACAGGTAAAAACTGTTCTTAAGTCTGGTAGTGTGGGCATTTACTGCCCTGTACCTTCTGTCACATGGAAACAGGTTAATCCAATGTTGCCCAGGGTGTGCTGCACCACAATGGGACACACAGTCATTAGAGTAGAGGGCACAGAGGAGCAGGCCAAGCACACAGCCCTGAGGTACACTGTGGCTGAGCAAAAAAGTGGATGAATGCTGGGGACCCAATTTCACTGTCTGGGGGAGGTTGGTTCGAAATTCATAGATCCATACACAGATGGGTTGGCAAAGACCCTGCCCAACTAGCTTTCTGTAGATCTGTTAGGGTATGATGGTGTTAAATGTGAAGCTGTAATCAATGAAAAGCATCTGCACATATGTGCCTGGGTGATTAACGTGGGTGAGAGCCGTAAGTAAAATGGTGGTGATGGCATCCTCTGTAATGGTCTGTAGGCATATTGGTGCTTGTACAGGGCGTTTAGAATTCTGGATTTGATGAGTGAGACTGCTAGCCTGTCTAAGCATTTGGTAATAATGGGAGTGAGTTCAACTGGACAGAAGTCTTCCACTTCACTGGCAGTTAGTTGGGTGATTGGGGACTGGAATGATAAAGGCAGATATGAGACGTGGGGACGAGTGCCAGTGACAGGGATGTGTTGAAGACAGATTTAAATACTGCTGCTAGTTGGTCTACACAGTTCCTGAGATCTCAACCTGGTATTCCTCCAGGTCCAGAGCTTTCCTTACATTTACAACCTGGAAGATGCGTCTTATGGCACTTTTCCAGCAGCGTACAGGAACTCAGCTGTACCCAAGCTGTACCATGAAGAGAGGCTAGCTACAGTACGGTTCTGGCTTGCTTCTGTTTTCCACCGCAGAGGGAATGACTCTGTAAAGGTGTTGCTGGATTTACAGAGTGACAGTGATGTAAAACCACAATATATCACAATGTGTGAGACTCATAACAATAAATAATATATAGAATATGCCATTTTTTTTCATCAAATATTCCATGCATATTGATGCAGAACACTGGTATCTTCTTGCATTTTTACAAATCCAATGATGGTAACCCAACCAGCTCAGTTTGATCACACTTTCAGCCCTGCAAGTAAGCCGGGGCATGTCAGTGTTAGTACGGCTCGGGTATGGCTCGCATAATCTACAATGGACCATCAGTAGGATTCTGTTCTTGGTAGCAGTGGAAACGCGCCATTACATTGATTACAAGGTCAGCGCAAGGGCTCTTTGGACCCATTTTTCAAAAAGCCATAAAAGGTGCTATGGTCACTTGCGGGTGGAATGTCACTACTTGGGGAGGGTTCTTACTTTGGTAGTTGCTAAACCATTCTCGTAAGGGGTTACCTTCAGTTCTGTGCTTGTAGACAGCTTTAGAGTTCTTAATGCCTTTTTTGCAGGTTGTTTGTGTCAGGACTGTGTTTTCAGTGTTTTCTTGTTCCATGGGCCATGTGTGGCTGAATGAAGTGAGTGGCTGAAAGCCAAGCTCCCCTGCCATTATGATTGTTGGTTATCCTGAATCTGTTCTTTATGCTCATTGGTTCTTGCATTCATGATACTTCTTTTTTTTCTTAGTTTTTGTGTCTGGTTCTGCTTATGGTTGTATGTACCTATTTTTTTTGGTATTTCATCTATGCTCCCTGTATCTCCCGCGTCTCCCCGATCTGTTATGTTTGATTGTGACTACCCTCACTTCTCTCTTGCTACCCTTAGTCTCATGTTTTGTGGCTGTTTAGTTACAGCCGCATCTGTCTCTAGTTACTGCCCTTGTTATCATGTACTTCAGTGGCGTTTGCTCTAAGACTACAAGGGAAGCACCGCTACCTCAAATATGTCAGAAAATAAATGTTCAGATATGCATATTGATATCGCTTTTAATAAAAGTGCGCTAAAACGCATTCAACTTAATGATGAGCTCGTCCAGAATCAACTATTTATCGTAGATTGTCTGGCGCGATTTTTGTATCATACATTTCCGTGGCAGCACAGTACATTAAACCCTATTGAAGCACAGCTTCAATGGACTTCTATGGCGCGGCACATAATAGCTTTTTTTACTGCAGAGAGGCTAGACGCTTATTGGATAAATGCAGCAAAATCGTCACTTCCAGGGAAGCTCAGCTGATCTGAGAGTGAATGGAGCAGTGGGCCGGCCAGGATGCTGGGCTGATGCATGGTGATTGGAGGAACTGCCTAAAGGGCGGAACCCCTTTTTAATAGACAGCAATTTAAAATATACACCGGAATTGGAGCAATTTCGAGCTCAGTCCCAGGCAGATTTGCAAGTGAAGTCCTGAGACAATCTGCTGCACATAGTGTTATTTGCTGGTAATATAAACATATATATAAATCATTCTTTAAACAAAAAAACATAATTATATCGTTCTCAAGTTTGCTCTTTGTTTCAGCTTTGTAAAGTTCATTCTGTCATTCATATGATATTCATATAATTGTATGATGTAGGCCTTAAATGAGCTTTTGAAAGACTAGCAGCCGCCACTGATGTACTTATACTCATGTATCATGTACTTTTGTTCCCCCGTCATTGAGTTTGATTCCTGCATTTCTCCATTTGATCCCTATGTTTGTGTTTGGCTGAGTTCTGAGTTACCCCTCTTGGTTCCCATATGAGTTGTTGCTGTTGTTTGTTGCCTGTTCCCCATAATGTTAGTCAGTGTTTGGTCGTTCCCCTGCTTGTTTTGACCCCTCGTGGCCCCTTGCTTTTTGGTTTCCCTTTTGTGTTTGGTTTGCTAAATTTAAAAAAGAAAAAAAAAACCTTATTCCTGAGAAGCACACCGCGTTGTCTTTTCTTTAATGCCCCACCATGACAGTATGTCTCAGTCACCACTCCTCTGAAAGCTGTATCACGGGTCCTCAGCATGTCTCGGAAATCTCGGGCCATCCAAAATGTTCCATTTGGGTACACCTGGATTTCATTCCATTTTTTTGTGATCTTTAAGGGTATTAATTCACTTTGACTGTCTTGCTATGTACAGTGGCTATCTTTAAAATAAACAAGCCCTATTATGACGAGGGAGTGTGCTTGATTATCTGATGATTAGGCACAATATATCCACCCAGGAGGGAGCTCAATACCCCAGGGACCAACTTCTCTCATTCACAATTCTTTTCCATGTTTAGTCAGACAGTCACTCTGCTGCTCCTTTCCTCATGCTTGTGATGTACCTTTGAACTGCTCCATGCACAGACATTCAAATGCAAATGATCTATAAATATCATGTCTTCGATCAGTGTGTATCCTGTCTTCTGAGATATACATGTCCCGCTGTTCTCAATGTGTCATATCTGTGATCCAAACTAGTCATATATGTTCACATCATTGAATCTAACATATAAATGAGGTTTGATTCTAAGTCTTATATATTTTTGTCAGATTATTGGCAATATACTACTGACCATTTTTACATATTTTCTATCCTTTTACTGACATAGTGACATCATTATTCTAAAGACATACATGCAGTTCAACTTCAGCATCAACTTCTAACCACCTTTAACTCTCTGCCACACCCACCTACACACATATATATACACATACACACACGTGTTGCCAAACATAATGGGACGCTGGCATTTACACAAATGAAATTTAATGACATCCTGTTCTTAATAAATAGGCTTTAATATGTAGTTGACCCACCCTTATAACTCTTCTGGGAAGGCTTTCCACAAGGTTTAGAAGTGTGTTTATTGGAATTTTTGACCATTTCTCCAGGATAGCATTTGTGAGGTCAGGCACTGATGCTGGATGAGGAGGCCTGGCTCACAGTCTCCGCTCTAATTCATCCCAAAGGTGTTCTATAGGGTTGAGGTCAGGGCTCTGTGCAGGCCAGTCAAGTTCCTCCACACCAAACTCACTCATCCATGTCATTATAGACCTTGCTTTGTGCATTGGTGCGCAGTCATGTTGGAGCAGGAAGGGGCCATCCCTAAACTGTTCCCACAAAGTTGGGAGCATGACATTGCTCAAAATGGCTTTGTATGCTGTATGTGTCGTAATGCCTTTCACTGAAACTGAGGGCCAAGCCCAGCCCCTGAAAAACAATCTCACATCATAACCCCGCCCTCCATCAAACTTTACACTTGGCACAATGCAGTCAGGCAAGTACCGTTCTCCTGGCAACTGCCAAATCCAGACTCATCCATCGGATTGCCAGACAGAGAAGATGATTCGTCACTCCAGAGGACACATCTCTACTGCTCTAGAGTCCAGTGGCAGTGTGCTTTACATGGCTGCATTCAATGATTTTCATTGTACTTGGTGATGTAAAGCTTGGATGCAGCTGGTCAGGAATGGAAACCCATAAAAATCATCCTTCCATAGTTACTTAAAGGAATTTAAGTAAAAGTAAGAAATATATCATGGGGTATTATAGCAATTGACATGCATTACCTAATACTTCAACTGGCAAGCCACCTAATGACACTTGCCCTTCCTGACTGTTGAGAATTCCACTGTATATTGACTAAAGATCTGGACTTTATGCAGGAAACATGCAGGTTTAAGTCCCAGGTGTTACTCTGCCCTTGTAATTGTGGTTAATGTGGCAGTGAACTCAGACCTCTTTAGTAAATATCCATCTGTGGAAAGGGTTACAGTGCCAAACTCCATGCTTTGTAAATCATTATACTGAATAGTATTTGCTCCGGAAATAAACGGTCCTTTTGCATGTGGGATTGTTTTCATCAGTTTATATTGAAACTGTAATTCAGACAGCTATCAAAGCAGTATATTTATTGGATGGAAGCAAGAGATTGCTGTATTCACAGCTTAAAAATGATAGGGTTCACATAATAAGCACATTTATATTGAGCACATTAACAAAATCATTAATAAGGTTTGCTCTCTCAGGCATATCATTTGACAGTCCAAAAATTATGAGCCATACAGGGCAAAGATTCTCATTTATAACTGGTTGGGAAATATTTGCATATGTTTAGGTGTTTATTACTAACCATACATATATTGAGGAATTTGTAGGAGAAAAAACTGCACTTGTACTTGAATGCATCACTTTCATATTGCTTGGGACAAAAGTATCAGCTAAATTAATTTAAATGTGAAAATCGCCAGGCCAGAGGACTGCTCACCTTCTCCGACCCCCATATCATGTCATGCTAGCCTATTGTTGTTTTGGAATAAAATCCAGGATGTCCAGACCCCCATCTATGTCCAGTGCTACAAGTATTTTAAAAAATTTGACTGGACATTACTTGAGATTTCAGCCAAGGAGCAGACT